>JANQAP020000584.1:10665259-10685292 GCA_026874005.2 Erythroxylum coriaceum | reverse complement strand
TAAAAATATAACAATTAAGCTCAAAGACTCATACTAACCCATAAAAACACTTAAACATATAAACTAACACAATTAAAACAAAAATACACACTCAACACTCAAGTTAACATTAAATATTTAATAAATTAAACCCTAAAATATCATGCAACTATCATATGTAATGAAGGAAATTGTAGTTTCTTAACAGTTTGTAATTAAGAATATGTAATGAAGGAAATTGTAGTTTCTTACCAGTTTGTAATTAAGAATTTAAGTTGTGTGTAATATCTCTTTTAGATTAACATATAAATGTAATGATATAATACTACTTTTAAACGATAATGTTAAGGGATGTAAAATTTTGTAATATGTATATGTATGACATTGAATATACAAATGAGTGATGACAATGCCTATAAATAAATAGAATTGTATGCCATTAATGTATGTACATGAATTTGAGTGTCATGTGTGTAGGTGGTTATGGGTTCCATATAAGAGGTGTAACATATCTTTTCTAAGTCATGTGATAGGTACCAATGTTTAAGTAACTTGTCCTATAAAAATCAAATGCCACAAACTCCCATTCATTTTTGTGAAATATTTATGTTTAGGGTATTTATTTTATGGGATCATTTCCTCCATCTTTTGGCTTTCATTATATTTTACTTGTAGTTGATTATGTCTCCAAGTGGGTGGAAACTAAATCCACCAATACTAATGATGCTAAAGTTGTTGTAGTTTTTATCAAATCTAATATCCTTTCTAGGTTTAGGATGCTAAAAGCCATCATAAGCGATAGGGAAACATGGAGTCGAGCCACTGACATGAAAGAAAGGCACCGCTTTGGAGGCAACCTAAAGGAAGTTTGTTCCTTTTCCTTTACATTTTCCCATTTGTTGTTTATGTAGAATGCTTCATTTCTTACATTTGATGTTACACTGGAGACAATGTAAGGTTTCAGTGTGGGATGGGGATCTTGGTTATCATGTGCATTTTTAAGTTTATTTGTTTCTTATGTGTTTTTAAGTATTAAAAAATGAATCAAATCAAACAAACAATATTTTCTCTTTTTTTGTTGCTTCTAGGACTATAATCATAATTAAAGAGTAGAATTAACTAAAAAAATTCATGGCAATTTGAGCCTGCACTTTTACTCTTTTGATTGGTCAATATACGTTATCTTTGGAAGAGTAGTGACTTGTAGGTAAACATAAGCTAGTGAGATTTTGAGCCCTTTTAGACTGACAAATCCATATTAGTCTTATTGTCTTTTGATCATATGTGACCTTCATGACATATACATCCTGACCTTTATTTGATTTTCTATTCAAGACCACATTTTTATAATATGCATTAATATCAGAATGATATAGGTATTTTTTGTTTTACAAGCTACATTAGCAAACTGGCCTACCTATTAATATTTTTTTTCCTTTTGTAAGCCCCCTTTAGCTTTATTAGCCTTTTCTTTTTGTGCTAACCACATTACAAACCTTAAATCTAACCAAATGTCCTACCTAAGCCTTAAAACTAGTGGAGCATTTGTGATTGTTAATGTTTGTAAATTCACAAAAGTATAAGTGTGGGGATGTGCATATATGTAGGTTGGTTATAATTGATGGAATGTAATTTTATCTCTTATTAATGAATTCCATAGTTGATGTAGTTTCTTTTAATTTTTGTTAAAAAGAAAATAAAAAAGTGTTTAAATAAAATTATCAAAGAGGAAATTCATTTGTTTTGCAAAATCATTCATGTTAGTCTTTCCTCCTAAAGTTTTATGGAAAGGATGATTGGATTATGATACAAATGAGGGATATGTTATTTTGAAGGTCCACTCCTTATGGTTACAATGTATAGTTAATCATTAATTTTTGTGAGTGATTCCTTCTAATTCCTTATACTTTATATGGTTTATGGTGTGAAGGCCTACATCTAAGCTGTGAAACATAGTTTTTGCAGTCATCATAACTGATGGTAAACAATTTTAAGTGAATGTTAATTTTTGCCCTTGATATTTTATTGAGTATTTTTCTAGCTTCACTAACTTTGATGGCTTTTGTACTACACTATTCAAATACATCTGACACTAACTTTTGACCACATTACAACCTTAAAATTTCCTTTGATTCATAATTATACACATGAATCCTAGTAGTGGAGACCTGAAATGATATGTAAAGTTGTGAATGACTTAATCTTGAATGGTGTTTGAGTATACCTATAGATCTATCTTATTAAATCTAGAGAGCTTATTCTAGGTTGTTTGATAACTAGGTTTAATTAAAGAGCTTATTTTGATTAGATATGACCTAAGGAAAAATTGGGTTAACAGAGCTTATTGTTAACCTACGCTTCATAGTTTTTAAAAGAGGTATTGATAGTTGTGTACTAGTCTGTGTTTTTCTATATAATTGGCATGTGTTTTCTTGTATGATTGTTGATTATTATTGTAGTTTAGGATTCATTTTGTATGTTTTCATTTAGTTTGATTTTTATTGTTTTTCTTTTACGTTTGATGTTAATTTAGGGTAAGAATTGATTATTTTTTATGTAGAAAGGAAGATGGAGCAACTTGGAGATTGAACTAGAGATCAGAGAGGAGAAGACAAGAGGATTCCATCTGTTGCGAATTCCCACGATCGTCGGAATTACAATTGGAGATAATACGCGGGGCTTTATTAAACTTAGGATTTTTGGACTATTAAAGGAGAATTAAGCCTCCATCATTAGGGGAGACGAAAACCCTTCTGTCGAAACATCATCCTTGAGTGAAGAACACAAGTTTGGAGCCTTGGGGAAGGATTTAAGTCAAGGATCACCATCAAGATTGGGGAAAATAGCACATCAATACCAAAATTTCCAGATTTTGGCAAAGAAGAAAAAGAGTTCCTTTATTCAATTTTCTATCAATTTTACTTCTTCTATTCTTTGTAAAATGGTTTATTCGAATGTTGATGATGTTATGGAGACCATGTTAGGTTGATTTAGTTTTAGGGATTGCTTTTGAACTATTTTGTTAGAACTCTTATTTTATTGAATTGAATGAAGTTGCCTTTGATGATTGGTGATTTTATTTGTTATCTTGCAATAAATCGAGAGAGTGAGTAAGATTAATTATGTAGGATTGTACAATGAGAGTTGGCAACCTATAGACTTACAATCATCAATTCAATTTATTAGTTATTAGAGAGATCTCGACGAAGTCAGTTGATCACCTATAGGATAGTTTAATAACTAGTTTTAATCGGTAGAGTCATTGGGTAGGTTGAGAGATCATCTAATTGATTCCCTTTAATTCGATTAAGGACAATTAGTTACACCTTGAGAGAGGGTAATTAATACATTCGAAAATCTTAGGTGAGACACAATTCGATTAATAAAATAGGAGGGAGACAAAATAGGGAAAAAAGTAATTTCTAATCTTTAGATTCTTGAATTTCGATTTTTCTACATATTGGTATTGTTCAGTGTTTGTTATTAGTCTTTTAATTTTAATTTAAATTTTTTGATTATTTACATTAAACAATTTCGTTTCTTAACCAATGTCTTGTCTAAATTAAGTGGTATTTGGGCATCAATCCCTGTGGGATCGATATCTGCTCTTTTTAACTACAAGTCACGGCCCGTTCACTTGCCATTTTTTAGCGTAAAATGAGTAGATTGTGTTACAAAGTTACACTCAACAGGTATAAGAACAATATAAAGATTAAATGTGCTCATGCGTGTGTAGGCCAACATTGAACCGAGAACCAGATTCTAAGCTCATTCATTAATTTTATCATTTTTCCACAGTTTGATCTAATTTGCTTTTATTAATTTAATTTCACTTTATTTTCTTAATCAAATCCAACCAAACCCCTATTTATACCCTAAACATCAATTCATTCATTACAAAAGCTACACATACACTCTCTATGGATGCAATCTCTACTCATCACTACTACAAATTTAGTATTCAGAGTTAAGTTTTATTTTCTGGTGTGTTCAACATGCATCAATAATGGTCAACTAGTATGCTATACTAGTTAACCAGTGCTTTACATATAGTTGTTATAATTATTAGTTCTTGACCCAAATAGCTAGGAAGATCCCAAAACACTATAAATAGGTATTTTCTCATTGGTTTTAGAATCAAGAAACATTTGGTTGTATTTTACACACATTTCTAACTATTTTTCAATCATTTGTGCATCAATGTCTTATATTTGTATGATTGAGCCTCTTTGGAATTATCAAGCAATAAAGTGAGGAATTTTTTAAGTTGTAAAATTTATTTGGGGTATTATATTATTATACTTTGGAATGATCCAAGTGAGATTGAGATTCCTCTTCACTTTAGAAGAAGATTGTAAGGAGGGTTCTTCTTTATCGAGAAAGATTGTACAAAAGTTGCTCATTGCTTTGAAAGAAGAATTATAATGGAGGTCTAAGAAGAGTCTCTTAGGAGTGGACATAGGCAAAAGTTATTTGTCAAACTATTATAAATTAGCTTGCATTCACTCTTTCTATCCTTTTTAAATTATTTAGTTGATTTATATCGATTAATTCTCATGCTTATTCATATTAATTATTATTAAATGACTACATTAATTGGAAAATTTGTTGAATTTTATAAACACCCAATTCACCCCACCCTTCTTAGATACAGTTAGGGACTAACACTATTAAATGAGCAAGGAAATAAAATAAATAACAAAAAGAAGCTTTGTCATCCTATAGGCTAGCCCTCAACAACCATTACTCATTTCTTAAGAAAAAATCCAGGATGCAATGGCTGGAGGAAGAAGACCAAAGTAGTAAATACTTCTGCTATTTCATTGCATGAATGAACTCGAATAGGATTAGTTCCATCTTAAGGAAGAATGTTGATATGATCTAGAAGCAAGATGATTAATTAACATTAGTTCATGACTATTTCCAAATATCATTAGGTGGGGTTACGAACACTTATTCCTCTATACAGGTCCTTAATGAGATCATCAACCAAGTGAAAATGCTTTTATCTCCTATTAACTCTGTTGATGTTGGACTGTCACTCTTCTCTTTGAACCACCTTGAAGTACTAGGCATTGATGGTTTCAATGGATAGATTTTAAAAAGGTCTTAGCATCTAATGAAGGATCAAGCAACAAATTGTGTGCCAGAATTATTCAAGAAGTTAACTACATTAAAGGAATTGAATATAACCTTTATCACTTCAGCGCTAAAAGTTCCCAACCCATATAACTTGAGTGAGTATAGATATATCTCCTATTATAACCTAATATATAAGATTATTTCTAAGATGTTAGTAGATATACTTAAAGTGGTGCTTACCTCAATCATTAATCCTTGTCAAAGTTGTTTTATCAAAGGAATAAATATAGGTGATAACATATTCCTTCCATAAGAATTTTTCAAGAATCGCCACAAAAAGAAGGGTCTAGGAAGCTGAGCTATTAAAATTGATTTTTAAAAGGTGCTTGATTCAATTAGTTTGCCTTTTATTCAACACACTTTAGAAGCATTTAGGTTCCCACGTCAATTTAAGAGGTGGCTACAACAATGTGCGCAAACAACATCTTTTAACATTCTTTATAAATGGGAGCCAATAAAATTGATAAAATTGGGAAAAGAGCTTAGGAAAGGGAACCATATATCTCCACACCTCTTCACTTAATGCATAGACGTACTTAATAGGTTGATAAGCCATAATATCAGCAAGAAGAGCAGCCTTTCATATCAAAACAAATATATGGAACTGAAGATTAATAGCTTGAATTTTGCAAATGAATGCTCTTATTGTGTGTTGCTACCTCAAGATCAATTCAATTGCTATTAGATTCACTCTAAAAATTCAATACCTTGTTAGGGTTGGCAATCAACAAGCAAACGAGCCATATAATTCTTTTAGTTAATAAGTTGGACCAAGCAGAATGTTTTAGCTCTCAAATAGGTTTTAGCATTGTAGAACCACGATTCAAATATCTTGGTATTTTAATAACTACTAAGAGGCTAACTTATTATAGGACTGCATATCTCACCTTAAAGTTGTATATAGAAGAATTAGCAATTAGAAAAATAGATGGCTATCTTTTGCAAGTAGACTCCAATTGTTTATCTCGGTTCTAAACAACATGCAAGGGTATTGGCTCTCATATTTCATTATCTATAAACCATTTATCAAGGAGATTTAGAAAATAATGAAGAATATTTTCTTTTTCTGGTCTGGCATTATGTGTGTTTGCTAAAAGAAGAAGGGGAATTCGGGGTTAAATCAAGCACGTGGAGAAATTGCTATTTAAAGGGAAATTAACAATTATATATGTGAAAAGGAAATTAAGAACCTCACTCTCCAGAATAAAATTAATCTTTTTTATACAAATATAAAAGAATAATAAATTAGACAGAATAACAGGATTAATTAGTTATAAGCTAGATAAAACAGGAGCTAGTTTGACCTGCGCAACAATACGGTTACAAATTGCACTTCTTCAAATTTATGGTAGGAGATACAAATTTAGCAAGCTCGTGGTCTTTCTCAAGTCTTCCTTCTTCAAAAATATGTACAACCCTATGCCCCCTCTTTCTCTGGCGTCAAAAAACATAACCAAGTTTTTGTAAGGCCACAACCCCAGAGGCTTATCCCATCCGAAGTCAGTATCATTTATCGAGGAGCCACAACAACTAGTGAAGGTTAGAGGGACAATCTGTCCACTACTCTGAGCCTGACCTCTCTTTTCCATCATTTCCAGATGCGCTTCGCCGTCTTGAAGCATTTTCAGAAACTCCGAGTCCACCTTTCTTACGGTTTCTCTCATTTGGTCTACTATACTGCGGCATGCATCGTCGGCATTTATATCGAGCACTGCAACATCTGGCTCATAGATGTAATTTCCAACGCATCTCCCTGATAGAGGTGGGTTCATTCTTGTACGCAAGTTCAAGACCCGCTTGACGGAGCAAATTGTTTCAGGTTTTGCCATTATTTCAGTAGTTCTCATGATCCTGTCACATGCAAAACCTGTTAAGGTCTCAATTCGCGTTGTTCGGTTCCCCGTTTTATCAGCATACCTATCCCTCAGAGCATTTATACTAGACGCTCTAAATAAAAATCTCCTTGAGACGATATCATGGTTACCCTTGACAAGCTCAAAGCAAGGATCGAAGTTAGATAATTTATCGTACGGGTGGAAAACAATTTGCTGCGTCGAAAAGAGGGGGTTTTATAGTGCTATGTTCGCCGCGAGCAAACAGCAGCCCATGTGCTGAGGAATACGGCTCCTGATAATCCATCTGCAATCTTGTGAGATACAGCAGCCCCAATTATCATTCCACCGCAGTCAAAGTAAGTTACTTGGACATAGAGAATTAAGTCAACAGGATCAGAAACATCAAACGGAAGAAACATATTGAGATCATTTCCATATGAGTCCAATAGGATGTCGAGAATGGTGCCCTTGGCTGTAGCTTCCACGAACGGAACTCCCGTGTCATTGCATTCTATGTGGGAATCGTAACACGTAGCATAGACCTTATTATGTGCTCCGGATTGTACATGAAAGGGTTAAAAACAAAGGAAATATAAAATATCTGATTTTGGTTCCATCCGAGCTTCCGAAGCAGTTTCTGAGGCCAAAATGATCTCCAATCACCTGGGACCTTCACGACAATTGTTCCCCAACATGTGGTTAACGTCTTTCTATAGTTTTCTCAATACGTAAGCGCTCTTAACAGGTCAGAGGATCCGTATGCTTACAATTGATATGAGCAACTGTAAGAGACCTTAACTTATATATATAGCTTCCATATCAAGCTTCCCCATCACAAGTCCGATATGGGTCCTTTCTACACTAAAAGGAATCCATTTTGTACCCAGACTTCGACCTATTGATTTAGATCATTTATTAGGCCGCTTTATTACCCTTGTCTGGATCAAATTACATAACTTAACCAATAATTAATTGAAAAGCCAAAATTGCAATTAATAATTGTTCACTTAATAGGAAATGAACAAAAATGTCCTACATTTTTTCCCTTGTACAATTATTAATGGCAGTTTTTACTTAAGTTTAAAACAGTTTGAAAACTCAGTTAAGTCATGCTACTATATTGGTACAAATTTTAAAAACATTTGATTCAAAGGTAATGAAAGTCCAACATTCCGTCCTGCAAGGCTTTTGATACCGAAAAATATCAAATACATGTGTCATGTATAACATAGGTCTAATATAATCACAAATATCTAATACCTTACTAACATGAAAGGGAAAATGGAGTGATGGCAAACTAGGATGATATCTTTATGATCTAATACGTATCATCTTTATTTGTAGGTCTCGATTTCTCCAACTTTATGTTAAACTGCATTTTCTAAACTGCAGCAGAGAAATCCTATTTTCTCTTACCGAATGTCAAACAGCATTAGAGAAAACTTGTTTCCTCTCACCGGATGCTAAATAGCATTAGAGAAAACTTTTATGCTCTCTAACTGAATACTAAACTGCATTAGAGAACCTTTATGAGATTATACCTTATGTCCTCCTATGTCATATGAAACTTTAAGGATGTCCATATAAATTGTATGTATTTAAATGGCATAGGATTGAGGCCAATCTTTATAAATGCCCAATGACTTTTAAAATGCTTAACATCAACACAAATCTTAAGGCTTCCATATGTATTATGACTATACACAAAAACAGTTATTACTGATGATAAAAGAATATGATCATCTTTATTAATTAATAACCATAATGTCATAATACTATAAAATGTACAAACATTTAAAGAGCAATACAGTGATCACTAACTACTGCCGTCTAAGGACTTTGACATGCCCATACCAGATACATGTTTAACAAACACTATTGGGCGAAGTCCTTTAATCAATAGATCAGCTAACATCTCCTCAGTCTTGATGTGCTCCACTTCAACATCACCTTTCTGAATCAATTCCTTTATGGTCAAGTACTTGACCTCTAAATGCTTAGACCCTGTGATATTCTTATTGTTGTTACTGAACAATACTACAGCAAGATTATCACAATATAATTGAATGGGTCTAGCTATCGAATCCACCACAGACAACTCAAAAATCAAGTTTCTGATCTAAACTGCCTATGTAGTAGCTCCATAATAGGCATCAAACTTTGCATGCATAGTCGAGGAAGTTACCAGTGTCTACTTGACACTCTTCCACTATATTGTACCATCTGCTAACATGAAAAAGTACCCTGAAGTAGATTTGCGATCATCCAGACATATAGCAAAATCGGAGTCTGTATGTCCTGTGAGGTTTAAATCGTTGTCTTTTTTTTATGTCAACGTATAACCCTTGCTACTCTTTAGGTATCTCAACACTCATTTGACTACATTCCAATGGTCCACACCTGGTTAGCCAAATATCGACCCAGTAGTCCACCAGCAAATGCAATGTCCTGTCTAGTGCATACCTAGGCATACATCAGGTTACCAACTACACTAGAGTACGGAAGATTCCTCACAGCCTCTCTCTCAACTTCATTCTTTGGACACTGTGCCAAAGATAATCTCTCGCCATGAGAGATAGGTGCTACAACAAGTTTACATTCAGCCATATTAAACCTTTATAGCACTCGCTCAATGTATGCTCTTTGTGGGAGGCTCAATGAGTGTTGAGATTTGTCCCAATGAATCTGTATATCGAGGAAAAAAGATGTTTCACCTAAATCCTTCATATCAAAGTATTTGGCCAAAAGTTGCTTTACCTTGTGCAACATGGTCAAATCATTTGACTCGAGCAAGATATCATCCATATACAACAGTATGAAGATACCTTTGCTCCCCCTGACCTTATAGTATAAGCATCTTTCAACTTTGTTTTCCATAAAGCCGAATGAGGTCAAAACCTCATCAAACTTTAGGTACCATTGTCTGGAAGCTTGCTTCAAATGGTATATTGATTTAGTCAACTTACAAACCTTGTTAATTGTATCTTGATCCTGAAATCCTTCAAGTTGCTCCTTATAGACCTCCTCATAAAGTTCACCATTTAGGAAAGCGGTCTTAACGTCCATTTGATGTAACTCCATATCATAATGAGCTACTATTGCCATAATCACTCTAAATGTATGCTTCGAGGATAAAGGAGAGAAGGTAACATTGAAGTCAATTCCTTCTCTCTGAGTGGATCCCCTTGCAACTAGATGCGCTTTAAACTGCTCAACTTGACCTTGTGTGTCCTTCTTGGCCTTAAATAGTCACTTACAATTGACAGGCCTGCAATGTTGAGGTAAATCAACAAGCTCTCATACCTTATTATACCTCATAGATTGCATCTTATCCTTCATTTCTTCCTACCACATATCCGCATGGGTTCCAGAAATGGCTTCTGTAAAAGTAACTAAATCTATAACATGTCCTATGCTATAGTCTTACTCACCCAAATAGACTATGTAATCTGATGAGATAACCGGTCGCCTCTTTTTGGTGGATCTGCGCAACTACATAGGTTTTTGTAACTCAGAAACCTCTTCCTGAATAAGTATAGGTTCCTGTGCTTGTATAGGCACGGTACTCAAACCTTCATCCACATGAGCTGATTGTATGAGAGGCAGATACATAATAATTGTAATATCTATCTTGCTATCTCCTGGAGGATGTGAAGATCCTCCCTCATTATGGACATCGTATTTTAGAAACTTAGCCGTCTGCGATTCCACTATTCTGGCCCCTCCTTTAAAGTAAAATCTGTAGCCCTGAGAGTGGTCAGGATAACCTACTAAATATAACGAGTGGAACGAGGTTGCAATTTTCTCTTATAAGGATTATGCAACCTTACCTCAGCAGGACAGCCCCACATATGAATGTGTGCAAGGCTTAGCTTCCTTCCAACCTAGATTTCAAAAGGCATCTTTGGTACTAACTTACTTGGGACTCTGTTTAAGATATACAATGCCATCTTGATGGCTTCACACTAAAGGTATTCAGGTAGGTTAGTCCTCCTCTGCATTGACTTCATCATGTCCTTTAGGGTGCAATTATGCCTTTCGGTCACACCATTTTGCTCAGGACTACCTGGCACAGTGAACTAAGTCACTATTCCAACTAATTCCAAATATCTGGCAAACAAACCCTTTTCTTGCCCTGCAACCCCATATCTGCCATAGTATTCCCCTCTCCTGTCAGATCTAACTATCTTTATCGATTTTCTCAATTAGTTCTCAACCTTAGTCTTAAAGATCTTGAACTTATCAAGAACTTCAGATTTTTCCTTAAGCAAGAACGCATAACCATAGTGAGAATAAACATCTATAAATGTAAAAAAATATCTAATTCTCAACCTTAGTCTTAAAGATCCTGAACTTATCATGAACTTTAGACTTTTCCTTAAGCAAGAACGTATAAACATAGTGAGAATAATCATCTATAAATGTCAGAAAATATCTAACATTGCACAATATAACTGTATAGGGACCACTAACATTTGTATGTATGAGGTCCAATAAACTAAAAGCATAAGTTGACCCCTTTCTCTTATCTTGGTCAACTTGCCTCTATAACAATCGATATATGTTTCCAAATCACTGAAGTCCAGAGTTGGGAAAATGTTATCCTTTATCAATCTCTCAACCCTCTCCCTGGAAATGTGGCTAAGACGTTTATGCCACAATATGTATGATGTTTCCTTTATGAAGGCTCTCTTTCGAGTAACAGGTTCGGCAACATAAGAAGAGGCATACATTTCGTTAAGAGTAAGACACATATTATATAATTCGTAGGATAAGAAGGCAGTTTCGATATGTCTTGTATTGATAGAAATATTTACAACCGAAGTATCAAATACAAAATGATAACCCTCTTTATCCAAAACTGATATAAAGATCAAGTTCCGTCTAAAAGACGACATATAAAATGTTTCTCGTAAAATTAATACAAACCCTATATCAAGGTTTAATCCTACATTTCCTACATACAAAACATCCACCTCTTCATTGTTGCTAACCATCAGCTTCTCCTCTCTTTTAGTCAACCTTCTCCTAGATGTGAACATCAACATTGTGGAAACAACATGATTAGAAGCTCCACTATCTAACCACCAAGAACTTGATATGGTTATAGCTACATTGGATTCATGAATCACATAGGTCGAAGAGTTACCTGACAATTCCTACTTGACCTTCCATAGCTTGTACTTTGGGCAATCGACCTTTCTATGCCCCTTCTTCTTACAGAAGAAGCACCTCATACTCTTTAAGTCATGTGGGCCTATTGCAATGGTAGACTGTCTAGTCTAAATCTGAGGCTAGGTTTGGATTTCTTACCCTTGCCCTTAGGCTGTTTGGGTTTAGTCTTCCCTTTACCCTAGGCAGCTGCAAACATGATCGTGTGAGGAAAACACTTGATCTTCTCTTCAGCTGTAGCACACCAGGAAATCAAGGCATTGATGTCCTAGTTCTCATCCTCAGAGATGTAGGAGGTGGCCAATATCTCAAACTCTTGAGGAAGAGTATTTAATGCCTGATGCACTATGAGTGCATCAATAATCAGTATATCTAGTGCCTTCATCCTACTCTAAAGGTGCACCATCCTGATGATATACTCTCGAATGCCTCCTTCTCCAGTATACCTCATGGAGAAAAACTCTTTAATCAAGGCACTCTGCTCCATATGAGAAGACACCTTGTATCTCTGGGAAATGTTATCCATGAACTCCCTCATTATGGTAGTATCCGATAATTCACTAAGCAGGTGATCTCAAATCGACCTTTTGATGGTCAAATAGCACATCCTATTTGACTGCTCCCAGGTTGCCATTGCTGCTTTGTCAGCTTTCGAGTTGACATCTGTAAGTGGAGGAGGCCTCTCGATGTGCATCGCCATATTGAAGTTAGCCATCTCTAGGGCAAACTCAATGTCCTTCATCCACTTCTTAAAATTGAAACCATTTAAGGTCTCAATGGTGACAACATTATTGTTCACAGAAAAGGTGATTGAAAAATAGAAAAGACAATGTAAAGATCAGTATAAATGTAGGACAATAGTGATACTCAAAGCATTAAAGCAGTATTTATACCAAGAATTCGATCACACATATTATGAAACACCTTTAGGTTGAATACATAATACATGGAATTAAACCATCAACTCTCATGACACTACCACCTTTAGGTGAATAGATCATTTAAGTAACGGCTTTCCTCCTTCTACTACCTTTACGAACATCTCAAAACCCTATATAAGGCTAACACCTTTGGGTAGAATAACCAAACATAAGGCCAGAGACATCTCCCATCATATGAGCAGAACAATCCAAAATATTGACTTAAAAGGCCACTTTGGTGACTTCATTCTCATCAGTACCCTAGAAAATCTGCAAACACAAGGGATACATCTTGATGTCATCCTTACATTCTATATGGGTATAATTTATGTAAAAATTAGCTATAAATGCAAAAATCAAATACTAAAATTGAAAACATCGTCTTTAAACTTTATTTGAGACTTTTATTAAAAAAATTCTCAATGAGAGTGACTATTGTACTTTCCCTGTTGGCCTCGAGTCTCGGTTTTTATTTCGTGGCAACAAGGCTCCAAAATTAAGGGACTTTTTTTAAATAAAAAATAAATAAAAATATAACATCAAGGTAGAAAGAATTTAATTTCTTGGTGGAAGTAAAACAAATAAACAAACAAACAAATAAAAAATTAAAATAAAAAGAAGAAGTGTATGAAAATGTCACGACTGTGAGTTATTCTCACGGCGATGCATTAGAAAATGCATGGCTTAAAATAAAGAGGAGTCCCCATCATGCACAAGCACGATCATGACTTTTGGTGAATAGTCGGTTCACATGCACGATCAAGACATTCCTGCTACACACACCAACGTCAAAATATCATAACTTTCAATCCCGAAGTCTAAAAATTATAAAATTTATATCGTTAGAAATCTAAAAGAAAGATCTACAACTTTCATGAATACAATTTTTTCTAGTTCTGCCTAGATCAATACAGTATATTCATTGAAGTTTCAGAACACATTTTCATCCCCTTTTTCCTTTCTACAAACTGTAAAAAAAACTACTACCTTTATCAGAAGACCCGACTCGAACAACATAAACCATACATATAAAACTCTTATTAAAACAATTTACTTCAGAAAAATCTATTCAAAATCCATTGAACAATTAACAATTTTATTTCTTACAAAAAAATAGCAATTTATCAGAAGACGAATTGAACATGAACAGAAAAGAAATTCTTCAACTCTTACTGTCATTCATTTCTCAAATAAAACAGAGTATGTACATTGTCCCAATTACACACAAAAGTAACATCAGTAGCATAATACAAAATTACAACATTGATGCTCATGCCTAACATGCTTATAAAGCTACCAAAAAATGATCCAAACTAACTTAGATACAAATGAAATATTTCTTGGAGATTTGCCGAAGTTTTTGCAAGGTTCACTATTGATCTGCTGATTCTTGCACCTGAGAAGTGGAAAATGATGGGGTGAGCTGGGAAGCTCAGTGGCTAATACGTTTATAGCCATCGGTGATGAGCCACACACACACAAAATCAAGCATTTATATATACACGAATCCAGTTCACAAAACACATACTTAAAAATTTTAGTCACATAAATCATATCATATTTTTTATTTTTAATCATCATAACAAAACATTTAATCATATATCATCCTCAGCAAATCACAATGAAATGCCCAAAAAATATGGCTCGAGAGAATCCCATGGAACAGAATGGCAAAACCAAAGTTTACACCATGAACATAATGAGTCCATTTTCTTAAGCTCATGTACCACAAACGAGTAGCCGGGAGAAGGATTTAGGTCAACATGCACGTGACGAACGAAATGGTATCTCTCTTGCGCATATAAGCAAAATTTTGATGTTTTCATATTTTATATCATAATCATATTTTCATGCGTCTTAAATTTTCTATTTTTCATTAACATCAAAGCAGCATAAATCTTGCAAAGCAAACATGATATTAACTTCACAGAATTATTTTTCCCACATTTACAATGAATAAAAAAAGCATTTAAGTACATATACAAACAAATAATTCAGCTCATCAACATAACGACTATAAACATATTATCCACCTATTTACCTATAACTTCAAGATCAAATTGGTTCTTCCTCTTGCTCTTGACTTTGAAGTTCTTAGTTCCCAAAAACTCAGCTGAATCTTCTTCTTTTGTCTCTTGTCTCCTTTTTCTTTCCTTCCTTCTTTTTTTTTTCTGATTCGTTTTTTTGCTTCTCTTCTTTCTTATTTTACATGACTCTCTCTCTTTTTCCCTTACCTCTCAAACATGTCTCTCCCCTTACATGACTCTCTTCCTCTTTCTCTAGTTTCTTCTAGGTTCTTCTACGACTTCTCTTTCTTTCTTTCTTATAAGACTTTCTTCACCTTCTTTTCTTATAAATTTTAAGACAACTTCTAGCTTTCCAAACTTACCCTTCCATATTTACTCTAATTCCTTCTAACTCCTTAACTTAATTCTAACACCTCCATTTAATCTATATAACCATATGTAATTAAAAAAAATCATAAATAAATTATATAAATTTCTCATTCAAAAATTCTAATTTTTACTCATGACTAAATGCCAACAAATTCAGTTAATAATTCTAACTTCTAAGAAAAGTTTGGGTCCAACATTCTTGAATACAGAACCTACCACACGAGACATGAAACTTCAAGTGTCTCCCTTATGTACAGTTTGGAATAGGAAAATTCCCTCAAAATTAGCTTAAAAAAGCTTTAAAACTTTTTCGTAATCCAATTATCAACGTAATAAATCCAAAAAAAATGAAAAATCACTTTAAAAATTCCCCTACCTAAAAACTGATCCAAAAAGACCCTGGACAAGTTTATGGAAATTCTTGAAATTTTCCTTTTTTTCTTGGTGCTATCATCAACATTACTGTAGCATTGACATTAGCACAGCACTATGCACTGATGTCAATAGATGTTAGCCTGCGCAAGGGTTGGGAGCACGCTTGTGTTGCACGTGTGCGCCATGACATGTGCCAGCACGCACCACCCATGCACATATGTGCAGTCACTGTAAGGCACATGCAATGCACACACCATACAGTGTCTCAGTCCTAGCGGTCCATGTGTAGGTACAAATGTGGCATGTGTGCAACACATACCAGCTGTCCCATACTCCCATCTTGAGGCACGTTGCACACTCTACATGCGTCCTCCAACGCATGGTGCCACTTGGCAGTATACGATTGGCGCATACGTCGCTCCTTTGCCACTGTAGTACCGTCGAGCACGTGCAGTGCACGGGCCTGATGGTGCATCATCTTCTGACATTAGAGGGCGATTTTTGACAGCCACGTAACCAATTTTTTTCCTTTTTAGCCCCTTTTTGACCTATTTTTCATAGTTAGCCTTATGTATACCAATTTTACATAATCATATAGAAAAAATCAAAAAATGAATCAAAAATAGATGAAAATCATAATAGATGGAAACTAAAAAACCTTCGTTTTTGGTAACCCGATCACGTAACCGCTCTGATACCACGTGTAACACGTAACATAGAGAAAAGCTGCCTTAAGAAGAGATGAGCAGTAATTTCATATTCATTATTGCCTGGAACATAAGTTGTTGGAAGGTTTAGGAAGTTCTTCAAACTTGCAATTGCATTGAAGAAGTTTTTGAATTTAATTACCTTTTGTTATCCAATTATGATATACTAGGATTTGTGGTGCAAAATTTTTCAATAGGTTCCTGCAAGAATTGTTAGTAAACACTTCAGAAGAGTGTTTGCTCCATCTTATTGCATCTTCCTAATTAAAGGTGAGACTAAAGTTGAGAATATACCCAATATTACTTCCTCTTGTCATCTGTTCCAGATGTAAATATGAGTTATTAAGAACCAACATCTTTTTAACAATTCAACATGAGTTGATCTTAGGCTATGCATTCTATATACTAGCATTTGTGAGAAAGTATGTATCAATTTTATCCAAATTGATTATTTGTCAATTAAGAGTCTCCAAATCATTTTGATTAGCATAACCTTGTTCATAGATCTTATTAGTTTAATTCTTAAGTCTCATTAGTTTTTAAGACAATATAAGCTAGATCATTTAACTTTAGCACTAGTTGAATTAAGATCTTTACTTATACAAAAAAGATTCTTTTGGAACCTTTCTAGTGTTTTGACTATACCTAAAGGGAGATCCAGGTGAGATGACTAATAAATTTGTATATGATTAAAAACTACATTAACTAGTTGCAGTCTCCCAAAAAAAGATAGAACTTTGCCAAAAAACGTCTTAACTTCTTTTAAGAGCTTCTACTTGGGATATGCAATCCTTATAAGATAATTTTCTTTTGATTATAGGTATACCTAAATATTTGAAGGGGACTTCTCCTTAGGTGAAATTAAAATTAGAGATGATTATGTTAGCTAAACTCTCACAACCTTTTAAAATGAAATTGCTTTGATTGTATTAATGGTAAGACCAAATATCTTAATGAATATATAATTTTCTCCATAAAAGAAGAGGAGGTGATCTATAAAAAACTTCTCACATCTATCATAAAACTTCAATCTAGTTTCAGAAACTTGAATTATTATAAATAAAAACCTCCATATTCATTATACTTGCATTTCATATATTTAATTTTCATATCATTCATAATAACTCCTAAATAAAATTCTCTTGAGCCACTACTACAAAGTAGATAAACATCTTATCAAAACACTGAACACTTTGTTGCGATGATGCCTATTATAGATGGTGACTTTAGTGGACTACTTGTTTACTTTCCCAATAAGTTTTTTCAGCTACCTTGTGATATGTCTTCATCTTTTTTAACTAGTCCTTATTAAATTGCATCATCATCTTTGAATAGGAAAATATCTTTCTACAAACAACAGGAAAATTAGTGTACAAATAATGGGGATTTCCAAGGAAAACTATTTCTAATAAATTTATTTCCCCTACAGACACATATAAAGAACATTAATAGGGTTGTAACTATTGCTATTATTATTGTAACTACTATTATGAAGGCTCTAAGTTCAACTTAGGATAAACTTTACAAGAATCCAGATTGCATTTTACTAAGTGAAAAAGAAAAATAAGCAATGTATAACCTATCAAAGTTTCTATCTTATGATCATTCATTAATGAAGCAAAGATTCATAATAGAATGGCTTAAGGGTGATGATAGGAGATCCTCATTCTTTCATAAATAAGTGATATCTAAAAAAAATGCTCTAATAGAATCTATAGCTTGCTGATTAATAACCAAACCATTTCTAAGTATATGGTTACTTTTCTAGCTACATGAATGCTCCTCCTCATGCTTAGTCTTCAGTTACTTATTGAAGAATATTATGGAAGGCTGCATCTCCCCATAAGAGGCAAAAACTCTATCCAAACTAGTAACAAGATATGAGATTAATTAGGTGGTTAAATGTCTAAAACCTCACAAAGTACTAGGGACAGTACTAGGGACAGATGGTTTCAACATGCTTTTCTTCACAAAAAAGTCTAACCAATCACCAAAGATACAGTACATCGTGTTGTTCTTGAATTTTTTAAGAAGAGGAGACTGCTTAAAGAGATTAATAGAAACTTCATCACTCTAATTCCTAAAGATGGAGAACATAAACATTTGAAGGATTTGAGGCCTATTGCTTGTTGCAAATCCATTTATAAAATTAAATAAGTCTTGGAAAATAAGCTCAAGGAAGTGTTAGTTAACCATGTTTACAATGCACAGGGGGCTTACATACCTAGTAGAGGGACTAGAGACAATATTCTGCTTATGAAAGAATTCATTAAAGGATATTCTAGTAATATAGGTGGGAGGAATTGTATCTTAAAAGTGGATTTGAGGAAGGCATATGACAATGTAGATTGGACGCTCCTTTGTCACATTATAAAAGCTTTGGAGTTCCTAGAATGCTTTATAGAATGGATGAAATTGTGTTTCACTACTCCTATATTCATTATAATCATTAATGAAGACCCATATGAACATTCAACAACTCTAAAGGCATTAGACAAGGAGATCCAACCTCACTATATATCTTCTCTCTTATCATTGAAGTTTTTAACACACTCTTAAAGAGAATTGTTGAGAGAACTAAGCATTTCAAGTTTCAATCAAAGTGTAGAAGAACGGGTATATAATTTTAGCAAGAGTGTATATAATTTCATTAATAACAGTGATAAAGGCCATTAAGATGTTTACTAGGTTGAATGAACTTTATGTAAAAATTGACAAGCTTTCTTTCTACATCTCTAAGAGTTCCTTTAATCAAGAGCATAAGGTGATATGCATTATTGGTTTCAAAGGATTGTCTTTATCTTTCACTTACCCTAGAATCCCAATTTCTGCCACAAGATGAAGTTATAGATGTTGGGCCCGGGTCTCGATTCATGGCGATCCCGTAAGGGTTGTATGAAAGACAGGTGGATAACATTAGATTTAAAAGAGATTTCAGAGTGACAGCGGTGGAGGGTTTGCCGTGGCAAAACCATACAGATATCTCCAGGGACTCTTCGGGAGAAATTCGTCGCGGCAAACTCAGTGTTTCACTGCGGCGAAACTATGGAAGTTCACCGCGGCCAACGTCTGGCTTCACCGCAGCGAAGTTTCCAAAATACGCCGCGGCAAAGGAGTCTAGCTCCGCTGCGACGAAGTTTCTAAACCACTCAAAAGCCTTTCGGGAAAGATACATCGCGGCGATTATCTAACTTCGCCACGATGAAGTTACCAAGATCAAAAAGAAAATACCCTTCGGGAAACGTTCGCTGCGGCCAACCTCTGGGCTCGTCGCAGCGATACCCTCCATTTCACGACCCAGAACCCAAACATGCAACATCTATCACTAAACATTAAACACAACTTAATACATATACACATACACATACACATACAATCTTCCCACAAAACCATTTACAACTTAACCTAAAGATCAATACAACCATATGAAAAGAACTTCTTAAATTCTTCATTCATTTCCAAATCAAAATGAAGTTCATACAAAGTTTTAATTACAAATCCACATTA
>JANQAP020000584.1:10495013-10506150 GCA_026874005.2 Erythroxylum coriaceum | reverse complement strand
CTGAGGACTGGATGTAGCCCACGGTTTGGGGTGAACCAGTATAAAATCGCAGTGTCTATCTTCTATCTCTCAACTTAGTTTATTTTGTTCTTAAACAAGTATATAGAAGTTATTTGCGATCTAACGAGATAACAATTTTTTGATAGTCTTTTAACAAGTTAGAGAAGTTCTTATCAGATATATTAAAGATTTTGTATTCGCGAAAAGAATACACAATTCAACCCCTCTTTTTGTGTATATCATATCTTGTATGTAATTTCTATATTAACATATGATTTACTTCACAGTTACCTATTCTAATATCCTCTTTCTAGATGTATCCTATAATGTTCAGAAAATTGAAGATGTAATATCTTACATTCTTTAGAGAGATGCCAATTTTCATTCTCATATTCTAATAGTTTGATTAAAATCTAGAAAATATCTAAGGTAAGACCATTAGCAAGTCTATTATGAGAATATATCTTTTTAAATTCGTGTATACTCTTGTTATTCCAATCTATTCGTCTTTTCATATCCTACATTATTATCAGAGTTAAATATGGTATTTTCAGATATAATGAAACTTTAAAACATATTACAGGTTTAGATATATCTAACCATCAGATACATTTATCTATTGGAGTAAAACAACCTCAAATTCTAGTAGGATCATTTTGAGTTAAATGTACACCCTTTTATTTCTATGATATTGGCACTAATATTCTTCTTAAAATATGTTACAACTAAATTACCAAAAGGTCCAAGTCCAATTATAAAAAAATATAGGTTCTAAAAGGGTTAGTGTTTTTTACTTACCCATCTCTACATGACCATAAGCACCCTTTTTTCTTAAAAATAGAAAATATTAACAAACATTAACAGATAAAAACTATCAAAGATGGACTAGAAATAGTAAAACAAAAAATAATAAAAAATTATTTTGATAATTCTTTATAATATTGGGATAAAAATAGAGAGGAAGCAAACTTATAAATGATAGATAAACAAAAAATAATTAGAGCTACTGCCATGTGATATAATCTGGAAGATCAAGAACCAAAGGGATTGGGATTAGTAAAAGGCATATCGATAGAATCAACATAGAACATTTACTTCTAAAATCTCCAAGAACTGATTATAGAGGGACAATAGTTGTCACTTATTGCATCCATTATGAGTTGTCTTCTAATCCATGCATTAAAATCAACCTGCACTTTATTTCCTATTTTCACATTTCCTTGGAAGATTTTTAAATTCTTCTAATTCCAAATTACATATATTGTGTTCCTTGTTGTGATTATTTAGGAAGTTTTGTTCTAGAAAAGGATTTAGAATCTAGATGAAAGAAGTCTGCTAAAAACTTCTTGGTAGTTAGAGCTGTAATCATTTCAAGGCATTAGGTTTGGATTGTCTTCTAAATATCCCTAGAGAATTGACAGGAGAAGAATAAGTAGTTCAAGGGTTATAGAGGATTATTGCATAACTTATATGTGTTGGTGATAGTGACAAAGTTTAAGCATGTCCATTGTTTGAAGCTTTTACTTAGGTACAAGGTATAGGAAGGTGGATGCAAGCCATGGGAAGGTTGTTATTGTCTGAGTGTTCATCCTCTTCTGTGTTCATGTAAGTGAGCTTTTACTTTGTTTTTTATCTTCATGTGGAAAGTGTGCGATTTGATTACTTGGTTACAAATGTGGCGTTGTATAGAAGCTGAGATTATTTAGGAGTATCTTTGTTACTCCTCCTACTAAGGCTCTAAAGGAAGGAACTTCTAGATAAAGTTCAATGATATTTTGATATTTCACGAATAAAAGGCCCCATTTTCAAGTTATTAAGACAAGGGCAAAACCAATGAATTCAATTGTCTTAGAAGATATTTTATTTAATGAAAAATTACTTCTTCTTTGAAATTTCTTATGTTACTCTAGCTTCAAGGAAAACGAGTGGACCCAAACATAGATGAAACACCTATATCTAATTGTTGGTGATCCTCTATTGATTTCTCTGGAAATATTTCCAATATAGATAGTAAGGAAGCAAGTCATGTAGGAAACTCAATCTGTATGGGAAATTCATGCCTAGAAGATAATATTATAGCTTAAAATGAAAGTAATTATGATTCAGTTGATTAAATAAATGAAGAAGCATAATTTTTAAAGAAGCACTCACCTAGAATTTGGTCCAAGTAGTGGCTTTACCCCTGTCACTGCCAATAAAATATGATTCTTAACCATCATCGATTTTGGTTAGGTTTTTGTTGGTTATATCTTATCAAGGACTTCTCTTTTGTTTTAGATTTGCTTAGACATCATTTCTTTTGTTTAATCATACTCTTTTGTTAGTTTTTTTTAATGAATTTAGTTGTTTCTTATGCATAATTTCCTTAGGTTTCTCTTTAATACATTAGGACTAATTGTGATGTGCGGTTTGGAAAACATAAAACTGAGCCATAGAAATAATAACAAAGAATTCCAAAAAAATGAAATATCAACATAATATAGACCGACCTGCGTATGTACTTCAAGGAAAAGACTGACTAAGCTTTAAATATGTTAAGCAAATTAAGTTTTTCTACAATCATAAAACTATTTTTGGAGTTCTCATTTTTTTCCAGGAAAGGAGGAAAGTGCTTCATTTGTGAAACTTAAGTTATTCTTCCAAGAATACACGGGCAATCAACTTACTCTGTTTCATGGCCATTGAATTGGATGAGCTATATTAATTAGAATCTAGTCTTTGTTATCATTATAACACCAAAATTATTTTGGCATATGTTTTGGAAAAGATTAAAGTTATTCACTCCATTTAAGATGAGCTATATTATGTATGTTAATCTGTTTTCTACTTGAAAAATGAAAAAGCTTAATATATTTTACTTAAAAGAATTATATATTGGATATTTTATATGAAAATGTTGATTAAAAAATGATTAATATGCGTTATGGCAAACCTGGAAATTTTTTTATAGGTTACTAATCTATTGTGGTGTAGCTTATAAATCCCTTCATTATTTGAATCCCTCAAATTTATAGCCACAAATAGAAAAAAAAAACCCCTTAAGGTATACACTGAAGCTCTTAAAATCAGACGTTCCATTTTGATATAGAGCTTAAAACTTCTTTTCTTTAGGGATGGAGATAAAAATTCCAGCTTCTTTCATAAAACTAAACTTTCAAGGTCTAATAATAAGATAATTTTATCATTAGCTCTCAATGGGATTTAGGCATGGTGATACTTTATCCCTTCCTTATGATTTTTCATCCAAGTTATCCAAAGATTTATTTACTTTAAGATGAGTTGTATTATGTATTTATAAGCTCTTTTCAACTTGAAAGATGGCAAAGCTTACTGTATTGTGCTCGAAAGAATTATGAATTAGATATTTTATATGAAAATGTTGATAAAAAATATGATTAATACATATTAAGGCAGATCAAGAATTTATTTTATACCTTACTCACCTATTGCAATGTAGCTTATGAATCTCATCATTAAAAGCTAATGAATCGCTTATTCATTTGAATGCCTCAAATTTAGAACTATAAACAAAGAAAAAATTAAACCTTAGCTATACACTCAAGCTCCTAAAATCAAACATTCCATTTTGATCTAAAGATTAAGACTTCTTTCTTCAAAGGATGGAGATAAAAAGTTTAACTTCTTTTATGACATTTATCTCTCAAGCACTAATAATAAGATAATTTTATCATTAACTCTTAAGGGGATTTAGGCAAGATGATACTCCATCCCTTACTTATAATTTTTTATCCAATCTTTCCAAAGTTTTATTTTCCTTAAGATTAGATGTATATGTTTGTTTAATCTCTTTTCAACTTCAAAGATGGCATAACTTATTGTATTGTGCTCAAAAGAATTATGTATTGGACATTTTATATGAAAATGTTGATAGAAAACATGATTAATACGTGTTATAGCAGATCTAGAATGTTTTTCTTACCTTGCTCTTTTTTATGCAGCCATGTTTTGGGAAGATTGATTACTATTCTAAGAAGATTGCTTATCCTAGGAAGTTTGCAAAGTATCTTAATTGACTTATGAGGTGCCTAATTGATACAATTAAGTACAAATCATATTTTATATTTGTTTTTGGTCTTCTGCTCTAATTTAGGAAATAATTTTGATGATTTCGGATTTGATGATTTTGAATTCAACCAGTTTAAAGTAAAATTACTAAAAAAGATGAATGTGTAAGGAGGAATTTATTAACTTCAAAATCTTCTTTTATAGGTTAGTATGTAAGATTTGGAAAGGGAGGAATATTAGTTTAGACAATTTCATAAATTTATAAATTTCATGCTAAGCACTAGGTTAAAGTCATAAACTATTAGGAATTCATTAACATGTTTTGATTTTTATTTAGCTCCTTGTCATCATTTTAAGTACTTGATTTTAAAACTTAAGTTAAATAATAAATCCCTAGGCATTCAACCATATATTTCATTTCTATACGATGATTTTAGACCATATAATAGGAAATAACATATCCTTTACACATTACTTTATATAATTTAGTTTCATTTGGATTAAATATTTTGCAAATGCTTCCACAATTTTTTTTCTACTTTATGCATTCTAATGTACCAAAAACTATAAGTGATATGGCTTGTCCCGTGATGATATTAACCATATTGCCTTGTCCTTTTGTATATCTTACTTTATCTTTAACATTCCTACTTTTAATCAAAATGTCATTCATTTTTCAATCAACCTCTAATCAATCATATTCCAATAAATGTGTAGCCACATGGATAAAAATTGGATGACTAATAAAAATGATCCAATCAATAACTAAAAGGAGTGAAGACTTTCATGAAATTTGTAAAAGATCAAATAGGTTTACATTGTGAAATTTGTTGTCCATGTATAACTTTTTTAAATTTTAACAATCAGATTCAAGATGTTTATATAATCACTTGCTAATATGATGTATAGCTAAATTCTATACTCAATGGATTTATCATGGCAAATGCCTTGAACAAAGTAATGCTAGAAGTCTTGTCAAAGGTGATGATGGTGATAACAATCAAATTGTAGATGATAGTGATAATAATGACAACATAGATGATGGATTTGGAGAAATGTTAGAGGACGTAGGGAATTATATAGGGACTATGGATGATAATACTTTCCTCAATACATTAGGTAGAATTGTACAAGATAATTTTGGGAAGTTACTAAAAATAGCATATGAAGAATTATATAAAGGGAGCTTTAATTTCTCCCAACTATCTTTTGTTTTGAAGTTGTTGCACTTCAAGGTATTTAATAGGTGAACAAATCCTTTGACATATTGATTAAATTGCTTAATGATGCATTACAAATTGGTTAAAAATTTCCCAATTCTTACTCTGAAGTAAAAAAATTATTAAAGGCCCCTAGATTATATATATATATATATATATATAGCATATAAGTATGATCATGCTATCTTTTGGAAGGAGTTTAAAGATCTTGAAGAGTTTCATATTTGTGGTACATCAAGGTGGTAAGTGGATGATAGAAAAGGGAAAAAGATAGCCCACAAAATCTTAAGATACTTTGCTATTAAACCATGATTACAAAGACCTTTTTATGTTAACAAAAATAACCATAGATTACTTGTCCCATATTATGAGAAATGAAGAAGAAAGGAAGGGTATTAATTATATTTCCTATAAATTTTTTCTATCCCTTTTTTATACTATAATTTAATTTTAATCCTTTTTTTCTCAAATTATAGAATTGATGAAGATGCAACTTTTGACTGATTATGTTATGAATAGTAAAGTTATGTAGTATTTGCTTTAATCAAAACCATATACTTGCTATCTCAATGCTCTCATAATAATTTTAGTTGATTTAACTAAGCGTTTTGGAAGATTACAAGTTTATGAACATGGGCAACACTAGGTAGTCATTTGAGTTATGCTCTCATATTTTTGTAATCTTAGGATAACATATTATAATTTGTAAACTAATTTTTTTATTTATTGTTTTGTCCATAAGAATTGTTCAAGTTGTCATTTATATCTTGTATAGGAACAAATGATCATCCTTTAATGTTATATTCTTTTTGTTGATATAATTTAATGATATTTATATAATTTTATTTTAGATATAATACTCAATTTTTTGAATTAATAATATTTTTCTATGATTTAATTTAATAATAAGTAAAACATTCATAATAAAAAACATATCGATACGTTATATATAAAACATATTGTTTAATATCATGGATTAAAAAGTAACAAATAACATATTGTGATTATTAAAAACATAGTAAATAACATTTGGTTACAATATATAAAACGTAACAAAAAACAATTGACTATGTTATGAAAATCATAGTAAATAACATTGGCTATGTTATAAAAAAGTTGATGATAATATTTAGTTATTTTATAAAACATGTAGCAAATACTATATAGCTACATAGATAAAAATGTAGCCAAAAACTATTAGCTATATTTTATTTTGTTGTCAATCATTTGGTGTCAAAATCTTCCCTGCCAATATTCAATTTTTAGTTATGTTTTTGTAAATTTTTAGGTACAAATTTTTTTTGTAGTTAATAATTTTTGGCTATGATTTCTTAAAACGTCACCCATAGTTTTTAGCTATGGGAAATTGACAACAATTGGTGAGAAGAAATAGAAAGGTCAAAAACAATTATAGATGATGTTTTTTAAACATTTAGGTAAATATCTATAGACGACGAATTTTAAACATTTAGATATGTTTTTTTGTAGCCAATACTCTACTTTATTGTAGTGGGATACCTTAGGCAACATCTTTTTATCCCAAATGATATTCATCTAAGGATGCTTATACAATTGCAAAATTAATAATTCCTTGTGTGATTTAAGACTAAAATTCTTACAAGGATGTAATATCCATATATACGAATCAATCATTTGATTGTTGGGTTAATAATTAGGAATAATAATCCAAAATAAAGTAGTAAACTCATTCTTCCATATATTGCTATAAATGATGGAATTCACCTTGGAGTTTATAGGATATTTAATATATAAAGGCATGCATTAAGAATGAATTTACAAGGGGACCAAGAATGCACCAGTTGTCAAACTATAGTGAAGTAAGTTTTCCATTCCCTGTCTTATATTGGATGCTTATATGGATAAGTTCTCTCATTTCAAGCAACTATCATGAACTAGGAGGTATTTGATTTAATTTTCATTTCCAACCAACTCTTTCCTTTCAAGAAGTATGTTTGGATCCATTTCATTTACAAGGCTTATAAATTATAAAGAATTCTCTATACTTTGTTAATTATTAATTCTTTGTTGGTAAATTTCAAAGATTGAATTTTAAACCCTTTAGAATGTTTTGGTGATCATACCTCTTCTAATTTGAATTTAACCAAAGTATGGTTACCTGCAGCCTCCTCTTAAAGGAACATCCTTAGCGTTTTATCTATATCTTTAATCATACCTTTTGAAATAAAATGTTTGAAGACAAATAGTTATAGAGACAATTTAACAATAAATTGTTCAGTAGTGGGCGGCCAATAAAAGAAAGTGATTTGTTACACTAGTTATAATTCTTTTTTTGGATTGTTTCTAATAAGGGGATACAATCCATATTTAGTGATATTTTATTTAAGATAGGTAGCCCAAATAGAAGAATGGAGGGTCCTTACATTATAATCATAAAATGGTGGAGAGCCAACTTGAAGTGAAATTTCTATTATCTAAAATAATTAGGTGATTTTTATCCTTGTTAAGAGCAAGCCCTATAAGATCTTTGAAATTATTTAATGAGGACATTATTAAGCATGATGATTTGTCATCTTTTTTATAAAAGAGAAGGAGATCATCAACAAAAAAAAGGTTAAAAAGCTCTAACTTCTTTCATTTATTATGAAAACAAAATCCTAAGGCACTCTTTAGGAAGCCAGTAGATTATGTTAGTTGGTTTAAGTTAACATGGGATGCTAAACTAACTTCGTATTGAGCAATATCCTTTGGTTGGCCACTATAAGGAAGCCCAGTACCAATTATCCCCTCAAATTTCTAGTAGCTAATAAATCTTTTTTTATTTTTTTCCTATCCCATAGAGGGCCTAAACCATATATACTTTAGTTATCGTTATATGAGGAGACCATGAAACTTGATCTAAACCTCCACTGGGATACAAAGTCTAAATTATAATTATGAGGAGATTATTTTATAAGTTTGCACTTTACAAATTTCCTTGAGAGGGAACTAGAGGCTTTCAAATGTACCTTAGGAATTATTGTGCATATGATTTGGTGTGAAAGAAATTATAGAGACTTTGTAAAAAGTCAACCAACCCAGAAAAGTGATTAAGCTAAATACTCTAGCATATGGTTTAAAATCTAGACTATCTTATGAAGTAAAACTTGTACGGAACTTGTGAATTGTGTTCGCTCAAGGTTACACGCTCTAAGTTTCAATATTTTAACCTTGGTAATTATCACAAGCGCACGGGTCATTCACGTAGTACCTAAGATGTCAATCCTACGAGGAAGGGAACTAGTCCTAAGTTTAATGGCAGCTAAGTCACAAACCTAACAACTACTACAGAAAAGTAAATCAATTGATTAAAAGTAACAGAAAAGCTATCACACAACAAAATCGAAAATCAACCTAGAAATCACCAAGTAAGAGAAAGGGGATTTTAATTCGAAATTAAAGAAACTCAACCAATGATATAATTATTGACTCAATAGGCCTAGACGGTCCTAGGGTGAATTACTCTCTCTCGAGTTATAATTTTTAACCCTAATTCAATTTATGGGAATTCCGATCTCTTGATTTGCAATCGACCCAAAAACTAAATTAGATCTAAAGTTGTCTACTAACCTACTAGGAACCTATGCTCGATCTCTCGTTACACGATTCTACCGGTTTGATTTAATTTTTTACCTATCAATTCACCTAACTCTCGTTAGCCCAAATTGATTATTTTCACGTCTATCACCAAGTTATTAAGAACAGGACCTAAATCACAATCCAATCAATAAAAAAACACAATCAAATAAACTTCATTAATCATCAAGAATCAAATCCAAAGGCGAGTTTAGACATCAACTCAACATTCAACCAAACAAATCTCAACAACTATTTCAATTCTATACATGAATAAGATTGAAATATCGAAAATATTGTAGGGAATGGAATTCGAGACAGCGACAGTGGGAAACCTCCTGTTTCGAGAAGCACTTCGCGTCAAGCTCTTCACTGTGTCTCTCTTCCTTTGTCTCCTTCCTCAATCTTTCGATGTCACCCTAGGTTTTCTTTTATAATCGACGAAATGGAAACATTTTCGTTAAAATTTTGGCTCTCTCTCGTCCATTCTGCTGGCTGTCACATCATATTCTATTTATATCTTCGAGGCTCTAAGTCAAAATCGGGGTCGAAACAATCTAAAAATTTATTCGAAACTTCAATTTTTCTATCAGCCCGATGTAGTGCACGATCGTGGCCCTGCCTACCATGATCGTGGCCTGAATTGACACTCTCTGTCATGATCATGGCTAGGCTGCTTCTGGTTCTTCCTCCTCTATCACGATCGTGGCCTGTGTACACAATCGTGGCCTATGCTTTTTAGCTCGAAAACTCTTTAACTCTTCCCGTTCTTCCCTGTTTACCCTACAACACTAGCACACACATCAAGGTACCTCAAAAATATACAGTTTAAGCTCAAAGATTCAAACTAACCCATAAAAACATTTAAACAAAAAAACTAACTTAATTAAACCCTAAATGCATACTAAACACTTGAAATGACGTTAAAATACTTATCAAATCTAACCCTAAAACACAATACAAATCACAACTATCATTATATTCAAATTTTGAATTGTTACATATTAGATGCCATATTAAGATTAAAGTACGAGCTGCATCAGGTGTTTTGTCTACTAACACTCCTACGCTAATAGTATCAATCATATTTATATTAATTGATAGTTGACCTTCGTAGAAATATTAAATAAGGAGTTGGTCGCTAATTTTGTGATGTGGACAACGTACACATAACTTCTTAAAACGCTTCCAATACTTATACAAAGTTTCACCATTATGTTGTCTAATTATGTAAATCTCCTTTCTAATACTAACAGACCTTGAAGCTAGAAAAAATTTCTAGAAATTGCTTTTCCATTACATTCCAAGTTGTAATATTAATAAGTGGCAAGTAATAAAACAAATCCTAGGCATTGTCTTTCAAGGAGAATAGAAATGCCCGCAATTTGATTTAATCTTTGGTGACATCATTGGGATTCATTCCATTAGATGCGATATGGAACTCTTAAAGATGCTTGTATAGATCCATATACACTACTATAAAAAGTTAGCAACAAATGAATTAAACTAGATTGTAATTCAAAAGTAGCATTTACATCTAAACTAGGAAAATTTAAGCAGTGAGATTGTTGGTTTAAATCTGGTTCTATGAGTTCTCGTAGCATTCGATTATTTGTCATATTTTATGTTGTTTCATTAATTGCAAAGTTATGCTACTTCTAAATTTTTGTTTCTTTCTTTAGCTTTTTCATAGTCTTTTTAATCTTTAGATTTTAATCTAAATAAGTTTGCATTAAAGATCTCATAAGGAATATACAAACTAGGAATTCCTTGACAACGAAACCAAAATTTAGTGATGATGTCATTTGCGCCTAAATTAAATCATAAATTCTTACAATAAAACAAAAATAGTATAAGGAAGTAGGGATTGATCTTATGAAGAATTCTATTTCATTAATTGTTAAGAAAGAGATTTTAAGGAAATGGGGATCGTATTGATAATAAAAAGAGAATTATCAATAAAAGAAACTTTGACTTACAGTTGCTTTCACCATTAGAATTACGATTAATCATCAATAAAACATAATTATTTAATTATTCATATATTCGATATGATATTAAATACTTATCTTTCCTTAAGATTAGTTAATCAAAAAAACATAATTCAATTAACCTATATTGTTTAATAACCTCGTATACGATCCAAAAATTAATTAAACAATAGCTTTAAGAAGAGAAAGACCATCGAAGCAAGATAACATAATATTCATGGTTGCATTTAATTTAGTTGATCGCTTTTCCTAAAAGATAATAGTTTTTGATGTAGCAAACTAAAAACTCATAATTTTTAAAGGAAT
>JANQAP020000584.1:10351344-10369825 GCA_026874005.2 Erythroxylum coriaceum | reverse complement strand
CAATCAATAAAATAGGAGGGAGACAAAATAAGGAAAAAGTAATCTCTAGCATTTAGATTCTTGAATTTAGATTTTCTGCAATTGCAGTATTGTCCATTGTTTACATTAATCTTTTAATTTTAATTTAATTTTCCAGATTATTTGCATTTAACAATTTCGTTTCTTAAACAAAGTTGTGTCTAAATTAAGCGGTATCTAGGCATCAAACCCTGTGGGATCGATATCCGCTCTTTTTAACTACAAGTTACAACTCATTCACTTGTAATTTTTGAGCGTAAAACAAGTAGATAGGTTTTACCATCAACAAGTTTTTGACACCGTTGCCAGGGATTGATTGTTGAGCCTCGTATTGGATTTGGATTACCTTGATTTAAGAGTTGATGATACTTTTCCTTATGTATTTGTAGGTGCATGAACACAAGGAGTACACGAAGGAAGAAAGAAGATATAAAGGACAAATTTCCCAACATTAAGAAGCACGAAAGAGAAATAAGAAGGGCAAGATATTTAAATTTCTCAAATTAAGATATGGCTGAAGAAGGAGAGCAAGGAGGATTGGAAATGACACTCATGGATTTCACAAGGCCAAGGTTTAGTCCTCAAGAAGTGGCGAGGCCGATAGTTCAAGCGAATAATTTTGAGATAAAGCCGGTGCTACTCAACATTCTTCAAAACAGTATGCAGTTCTACAGGCTATCCAACAAAGATTCGAATGCCCACATCGTAAATTTCTTGAAGATCTGTGGCACATTCAGATTCAACAGAATGTCTGATGATGCAGTGAAGCTGTGACTATTTTTATTCACGTTGAAGGATCGGGTTAAAGCATGGTACAATTCTTTGAATCCAGGCCAGATCATGACTTGGGAGCAGTTCGCCCAAGCATTCCTCACCAAATATTTTTCATTAATGAAGACGATGAGGATTATCAAGAAGATAACAAATTTCCAACAGAGCGACGGAGAATCTCTCTACGAAGCTTGGGAGAGATATAAAGAGCTTCAAAGAAGTTGTCCCCATCATAAGCTCCCAAAGGAATTTCTGCTTCAAACATTTTATAATAGAGTGAATCCGAGCACAAGGGGCACAATTGATGCAACAGTCGAAGGTTCACTGATGAGGAAGATGATGGAAGCAGCTTATGATTTATTAGATGAGTTGGCAAGCAACAGCTGCATATGGTCGAGTGAGAGGAGTAGATAAGGATAGAAGGAACAAAAAGGTATGATACCTATTGACTCAGTTACTGCCTTGCAAGCTCAAATCACAGCTTTGAAGAAGCAGCTAAACAACATTCAAGGAGTGTCCACCTCAGCAGTTAAGGCAATGCAAGCACAATGTGAGCTGTGTGGGGAGAACAACCACAACTCAGTGGAACGTTTCCTATTAGGAGCTAGCGGGACCAAACCGGTAAGCTACTTAGGCCAACTGCAGCGAGGTAATAACCCATATTCGAATACATATAATTTAGGTTGGAAAAACCACCCGAACTTTTCTTGGAGTAACAATAATGCAGGTGGCTAACAAAGACCACAAAGAACGCTAGGATTCCAGCAAGATCGAATCAAAGCATTGGAAAGCAAAATGGATAAGATGATGGAGGTTTTGAAGTCCAAATTGGCAGCATAAGAAGAGAATCATAAAAAGATGTGTGTAAGCCAGAAGGAAAATCAGAAGAGGATGGAAAAAAATTTTGATCAGATTTTGAAGAATCATGCATCATCCATCCATAATCTGGAAGTTCAAGTAGGCCAACTAGCTAACGCTTTATCTTTGTAAAATGTAGGTAGTCTACCAAGCAACACTAAGGTGAATCCGAAGGAAAGAATCATGGCCATTACTCGGATAGAGAAAGAAGAAAGGAAATATGGGGAGAAAGATGGAAACAAGCAAGAAGAACAAACAGTGTTGGAAGTCCTTCTAAGTGGACCAGTAAGTGAGCTGATTAAGGAACTTCAGCTTAGACTTCCACATCAAATTTTTGCTCAGTGGAAGCCATCTTTAAGTGAAGTAGCTCAGAATTCTAAGGAAGGGGAGTTAAGCGAGAAGACAAACATAACAAATCAACTCCAAACAAAGCTCATGTTAAAGGGGTCGTTAAAAGAAGAGGTTATCAATCACATATCATGAGAAAGTCCGCATGTAGCATAGAAGAAAGAAGACTCAGGAGACTTTTTCATTCCGTGTAGTATAAATGAAGTTAAGATAGATCAAGCATTTGTGGATTTGGGAGTAGGTATCAACATGATGTCGTACTCGCTCAGTTAGAAGTTAGGTCTAGAAGAGCCAGAGTCGACTAAAAAATTAGTGAAAACTGCTGACAGGACAGTGCATTTATTGAAGGGGATCATCAAGAATGTGCAGCTACACATTGATAAATTTGTCGTTCCTGCGAATTTTTACATATTGGATATTAGTGAAGACGAGGAAATCTCGATGGTTCTTGGGTGACCATTTCTAGCTACTGCTCGTGCAATTATTGATGTTGATGGGGGCGAGCTAATACTAAGAATAGGGAAGGAGCAGTTAACATTCAAGGTGTCGAAGAAGAGTTATTGTCTTGCTCTACCCTCGATAGACATCAAGGAACCTAAACTCCAAAGAGGATGGGAAAATAATGAGGACCCCGGAAATACGTTCAGGAAGAAACAAACGTATAGGAGAAGGTGAAGAAAGGAAAACAATGATGAAGCTGGAGCCTAAAATAGCCCCTATATAAAGTCTGAGTTCAGTTTATGCACCGCTATCATTTTGGTCATTTGAACCACCATGAATAAGAAGGAGCGTCGAGCTACCGACAGTAATAGAAGCGTTGCATGACAGGCAACCCATAGGAGTCAATTAACCTTTTTTTGTTTTTGTTCAATTAATGGTTCATTTGAATTATTTAGTTATTATCATGTTTGAATTGGATTTGATTCATGTTCATGTTGATTGTGTTTGGATTTCAATTTGTTTTTTTTCAAAGCATACAATCCCTCAAATTTAAGCCAACTCAAATATGAAGTTAATACACATATCATGACTACTCTTTCATTGGTGTACATAAGCAAACTCCGCAATTAACACCATCACTCAAAGATAAGTAAAGATGTAAAATGAATTTTCCTCACGATTTTCCCTCATTTCTCTCAAGTGTTTACTAGTTAGTGTTTCGCTCAAACCTCCTATAGGAAACTATATTACCTTAAGCTTGATAATACACCAATTCTCCTCTACAATGATTGCATGCATAAATAGATTAAAAGGACTTGTTTAGGGTTGTAATGTGGTAAAGCTTAAGGTGGGTAAAGAGGGAAAAAGGGTTAAGCACAAGCATTAGTAAAGTAAAAAGTGGATAAAAACGGGATAACAAAATATGACTCCGAGGTACACAATAACATTCTACACTTATTGATGCTACTCACTTGTTCTTCCTTTTTCTTTTCTTTTCTTTTTTTTCTTTTTCTTTTTCTTTTTTTTCATCATACATGGAAGAACTATGAATATAATAACAGATAAATACAATGTAATCCACAAGGAGAAATATTCTCAACTCATCTCGGTAAAATTTTCGCAATGATCCCAACTAACGTTTTACTTAATACTCTACTAAGCTTGTGAATGGGGAGGTTAAAAAGGTTTGAAGTTTTAAAATTTCGGGTGTTTTTAAGAAATAAAAGGTTAAGGCTCAACGGGGGTAGCAAAGGATAATACAAAGGGTAGGTTATTTAAGCCAAGGGTTAACACAAAAAGGGCATAAATCATCTCTATTAAGCATGCATCCAGTAGACTCAAACCGATTCAAAGCAAGTTCTGCAGGTAGTAACCTAAGGAAGTAACACTCAACAAAGAAATAGAATGATTATAGATGGAGTCATATGGCTTAGTCCTCACATTGGCTTAAATGAAAACTCATTATGCATCTCTACACTACCTCATTGTTCAAATGTCAATTTGTGACTAAGCTTATGTAACCAATTATTTTTCATCACTCTATATGGTTCACTTTTTACTCAAGTAGCCTAATTTAAGTTCAAGCATGCATTCAATCTAATTCCAACTAGCATGACAGAATTTTATGGCAATATTTATCAAAGTGATTCAAATACGGTTTCATTGCTGACACAGAGCACATATAATATGCCTAAATATGGATCCTATCTAACAAAATGCAAACAATGCAATTGAGAAAGTCAAAGTCACCTCCTCACACTTAAAATTCACATTGTCCTCAATGTGACAAGGTAACTACCAAATGAGGGAAAATGACCTCAAACCAAATAAAAGAAATTGAAACACACATATGACATGAAACCAAACAAAAGATGAACTTGAACCAAACAAAAAAAAATAACATGAAGCCAAACAAACATGAAATAAAATGAAAACAAACAAGAGAAACAACAAAATTAAAAAGAAAAGGGTAAGAAAAGCTCATTCAGATGATGGTAGCGACGGTGTTGGTGAAGGAGCTTCAAAATTGTTCCTCCGACAGAAGTTGAGGAACCTCTTCTTCAAGTTGCGCTGTTCCTTTTAGACTTGTCGCCTTTGGGTGCCAAGCTAGTTGATTTGGGATGTCATTTGTTGAGAATTGGTAGCCATCTAGTCGAGGATTTGTTGAAATCAGTCGACCTCCTCTAGTGCACGCGGTTCATCCTTTACTACTTCTGCCTCTAGCTCCGGCATTACTCGAGATGTGGAGGGTTGGGAAGCGGCTATACTCGTGCCCCTCCTACTCCTTACTGCAGTACGTGTCTGAGGATCTCAGAGTTCCATAGAATGGAACTCCAAAATCTTAAAATATGATATGTAAAACATATCATGTGGAGTTATACGCAAATTCTCCATATTAACATTATAAAACACACCCAAAGCAGAAGCAATATAAGACATTCCAAAAAACGAACTCTGTTTATTAACCACACTCACTATTGATCGAAAAATCCTATAAGGTGTGTTGATTTTAATTTTTCGCTCTATGCGCCATAAAAATAAAAGTTCTTTTGTTGAGCATTTGTTGCTTTCTGTTTTATTAAACATAGTCAGACACATAAATTTGTGTAAAAGTAGATGCTCAGCACTTCAGATTAAGGAATTTGGTGCATTGCATGAGTCAAAATGTTCTTCACCCGTGAGAGTATTCAAATAAGAATTGACATCAAAATCAGCATGACCATCTACAATTTTTGCATTCAAACAATTGAAAATTTCACGTATGATAGAATAATCAAGTTTAAAAACATTTCTAGCTAACCTAAACTAAAACACATCCATTTTTGGGTTATACTAGACTGTTGTGGAAAACTCTAAAGTTATAGTAGCATAAATAGGTATATCACACTGAACAAACCTATTACACCATATGGTTGCTGCTAATTGCTTAAGTTGTCGTCTCACTCCTATGTTCTCTAACAATTCAAAATCAAAATACCTAGGAGTGACTATTTCTCTATTTTTAAGGTCACAGAAATATGTACCTTCTTCTTCCGAACAAATTGGGAAGGGAGAGTGGTAAGTCACTGCTAAATAAATCTTGCCTTCACCAAAAACTTCACGACGTAATTCATCGGTCGGTTCAGTCGGTCTCCAGACCATCCTTTTCCTTAGTGCCATTGTAAGAGGAAAATCTACAAAAATGGGAGAAAAAGAGTGAAATTCAACTTTTAGAGAGAGAGACAGAGAGCAAAATCTTACCCCAAATCCTTGTGTTTTTGAATAATTATTGCATGAAAAGTTGAAAGAATTGTAAGAATAATGAAAGAGTTGAAGAAAATACCAAGAATCTAGAGGAAAATTGAAGAGTTTTAGAGAGTGGGAGGAGAAAGATTCGTGGGTTAGAGAGAGAGGAAGGGAAAGTTTGAGAGTGGGTGGAAAAAGAAAAGGGGGGAATTCCCACAATTCCTACGATCGTGGGATTTCTCTCTATAAAGTCTCTGGTGAGATTTCCTACGATCGTGGGAAATATAGTGATTCTCACGATTTCAAACCTTCTTCCAAGCTTAATATTACTTCTCTATGATCCCACAACCTACATACACATCAAATTAAAATCATTAACAGGAATTTTGAAAAGAAAACAAATTGAAATTCTAACAAAAATCACATTAACATCAATCAAACTCAATTTAAACATGATTAAAGAAATCCAACGAACAAATAAACAAAGATAATTAAAAGAAAATAAGCATCCATAGGTTGCCTCGCATGCAGCACTTCTTTAATGTCTGTAGCTTGACTTTTCTTGATGCTTATGATGGCTCAAATGACTGGTACGGTAGCAACACGAAAACTAATCTCAAACTCTATAGATGAGCTACCCTAGTATGAACTCCACCATCCTTGTTGTTTTCCTTCCTACGCCTTCTCCTGCGCGATTTCCTTCCTACGCCTTCTCCTGCGCGATTGTTTCTTCTTACATTCATTCCTAGGGTCCTCAACATCTGCCCATCCACCTTAAGGTTCAGGTTTTTTGATGTCTATTGAGGGTGAAGGAGCGCGATAATTTTTCTTCAATACGATGAATATTAACTACTTCTTTCCTACTCTCAGTATTAATTAGTCTCCATCAACATCAATAATTGAACGAGCAGTAGCTAGAAATGGTCGCCCAAACACCATCAAGTTTCCTCGTCTTCTCTAATATCCAGTATGTAGAAGTCTGTTAGAAAAAAGAATTTGTCAATCCCTATTTGCACATTCTTAATGATTCCCTTCGGTAAGTGTACCGTTCTGTTGGCTGTCTTCACCAATGTCTTAGTGGGCTCTGGCTCTCCTAAACCTATCTTCTGACTGAATGAGTAGGGCATCATGTTGATGCCAGTTCCCATATCCGCAAATGCCCTGTCTATTCAAACTCCATAAATACTGCACGGTATAAAGAAATCCCCTGGGTCTTCTTTCTTTTGTGTTATAAGTGAGTTTCCTTCTAATATGTGTTCTTTGACCTCTTTTTTCACTGGTTCCTTCAATGTGAGTTTTGTTCAAAGTTGATTGGTTATACCTGACACCTCACTTAACTCGCCCTCCTTAGAATTCCTCATTGCACCACTTAAAGTTGACTTTTGCTGTGCAAAAATTTGATGTGGAAGTCCAAGTTGAAGCTCCTTGATTGGCTCGCTTATTAATTCACTTGGGGAGACTTCCACAATAATTTATCCTTTTCTCTTAGCATTGTTTTTCTCTTCATTCTCACTGTCCTCTTGCTTTGTCTAAGTAATGGCCATGATTCTTTCCTTCAGATTAATTTCAGTGTTGCTCGATAGGCTACCTGTATTTCGAGAAGATAATGAGTTAGCGAGTTACCCTACCTTAACCTCCAAATTGTGGATGGAAGATGCATGATTCTTCAGGATTCGGTTGAATTTCGCTTCTATCCTCTTCTGATTCTCCTCCTAGCTTGCATGCATCCTTTTCTGATTTTGTTCTTGAGCTGCCATTTTGGACCCCAAGACTTCCATCATCTTATCCATTTTGCTTTCCAACACTTCGATTCGATCTTGTTGAAATCTTGGCGGTCCTTGTAATCTTTGCTAGCTGCCTACATTGTTATTACTCCAAGAAAATTTTGGATGGTTTTGCCACCCTAGATTATAGGTAATAGAATAAGGGTTATTATCTTTATGTTGCTGGCCGAGGTAACTTACCTGTTCAGTACCACCAGCTCCCAATAGGAAACACTTCGCTGAGTCATAGTTGCTCTGCCCACACAACTCACACTAAACTTGTATCGCCTTAGCTGTCGAGGTAGATGCTTCTTGCATATTGTTCAACTGCTTCATAGGAGCTATAATTTGAGCCTGCAAGATAGTAACAAAATCAACAGGTATTATACCTTTCTGGTCCTTTTGTCCTTGTCTACTCCTTTTGCTCAACCACATGTAGCTGTTGCTTGCCAACTCCTCTAATAGATCGTGAGCTACTTCCACCATTTTCCTCATTAATGAACCTCCTGCTACTGCGTCGATGGTTCCTCTAGTGCTCGAATTCACACCACTATAAAACGTCTAAAGTAGGAACTCTCTTGGCAAGTTATGATGGGGACATCTTCTCTGAAGTTCCTTGAATCTCTCCGAAGCTTCATAGAGAGACTCCCTGTCATTTTACTGTAAATTTCTTTTCTCCTTGATAATCCTTGTCGTCTTTATCAATGGGAAATACTTGACGAGGAATGATTGGGCTAGCTTCTTCCAAGTAGTAATCTGACCTGAATTCAACGAGTTGTACCACGCTTTAGCCCGATCCTTTAATGTGAATGAAAATAATCTGAACTTCACAGCATCATCGGACATTCTGTAGAATCGAAATGTCTCGTAGATCTCTAAGAAATTTGCAATATAGGCGATTGGATCCTCATTTGATAACCCGTAGAACTGCACACTATTTTGTAGAATGTTGAGTAGCGTCGACTTTATCTCAAAATTATTTGCTTGGATGACCAATCTCGCCACTCCTTGAGGACTAAAACCTAGTCTCATGAAATCCATTAAGGTCCTATGCAGTCCTCCTTACTCTCCTTCTTCAGCCATATCTTATTGTGAAAAGTTAAGAAACTTTGCCCTTCGTAATTCTCTTTCGCGCCTCTTGATGTTAGGAAATTCGTGTTCGCTCACTTCTTTTGTTCTTTGTGTGCTTCTTGTGTTCATACAACTACAATTACACAAGGAAAAGTATCAAAAACTCTTAAATCAAAATAATCTAAATTAAATAAGATGCTAAACAATCAATCCCTAGCAACGGTGCCAAAAACTTCTTGATGGTAAAACCTATTTACTTGTTTTACGCTCAAAAACTGCAAGTGAATGGGTCGTGACTTGTAGCTTAAAAGGGCGGATATTGATCCCACAGGAATTGATGCCCAGATACTACCTAATTTAGATAAAACTTTATTTAAAAAATGAAATTGTTTAATAAAAATAATCTAGAAATTTTAAATAAAAATAAAAAGACTAACTCAAAACAATAGGCAATACTAACGTGCAGAAAAATCAAAATTCAAGAATCTAAAGTCTAAATATTACTTTTTTCCTATTTTATCTCCCGCCTATTTTATTGATTGAATTGTGTCTCACTCTAGATTTTTGAATGTATTAACTACCCTCTCTCAAGGTATAATTAATTGTCCCTAATTGAATTAAAGGGAATCAACTGGATGATCTTTTAACTTACCCAATGACTTGACCTATTCAACTAGTTATTAAACTATCCTATGGGTGATCAATTGATTAGCCGAGACGTCTCTTCTAACAATTCAATTAACGTGATGATTGTAAGTCTATATGTCACCAACTCTCATTGTACAATCCTACATAAATTTATCTTACTCACTCTCTCAATTTCTTGCAAGATAATAAATAAAATCAACAATCATCAAAGACAACTTCATTCAATTCAATAAAATAGGATTTATAACGAAAAAGTTCAAAAACAATCCCTAAAAGTAAATTAGCCTAACATGATCTCCATAAAATCATCAACATTCAAATAAACCATTTTACAAAGAATAGAAGAAGTAAAATTGACAGAAAATTGAATAAAAAGACTCCTTCTCTTCTTGGTCAAAATCTGGAAATTTTGGTGTTAATGTGCTATTTTCTCCAATCTTGATGATAACCCTTGACTTCAATTCTTCCTCAAGGCTCCAAACACGTGTTCTTCACTCAAAGATGGTGTTTCTATAGAAGGGTTTCGTCCCCTCTTAAGATGGAGGCTTAATTATGCTTTTATAGTCCAAAAAGCCTAAATTTGATGAAGCCCTACATATTCCTTCGGATTGTAATTCCCACGATCATAAGAATTGGTAACAGATGGACTCTTCTTTTCTTTTCCTCTTTGATCTCTAGTTCAACCTCCAAGTTGCTCTATCTTCCTTCCTACATAAAAATAGTCAATTCTTACCCAAAATTAACATAAAACACTAAAGAACAACAATGGAAATCAAACTAAATAAAAATATACAAAATGAATCCTAAACTACAATAATAATCAACAAATACTCAAGAAAACACTAAAGAACAACAATGGAAATCAAACTAAATAAAAATATACAAAATGAATCCTAAACTACAACAATAATCAACAAGTACGCAAGAAAACACATGCCAATTACATATAAAAACATAGATTAATGCACTCCTATCAATGTTCACAGGCGTGCATAACCTAAAAACCTAAAATTTTCATATAAATTGGAGTTTTCGGAGACAATTAGGAAGCGAGACTTTAGGCTGAGATTTTCATACGTGGAGAACATCTAGAAGGGACAATTTTGCTCCAGAAAAGCAGAAAGCACAAAAATTTCATAAAAATATCCATTGGAATACAAGAAAAAGCCTCTACATTGCAAAACAATTTAACCGAATACAATCAGGGAGATTTAGAGTTATGAACCCATTGTTTTCAATTTGTTTTTCTTTCAGTTTACGTTTGATTTTTTGTTTGATCATATGTAACTAAACATCCAGTTAGTATTTAGGTTAGATGAACCTTATGTTAATTCTTTGATATGATTTGATTCTTTTATTAAGGCAATTGGTTGTTTAATATATTGTGATCTGATTACGCATTTTATTTATTTCTAACAACCTGAGAATATGAGATCATAATCTGATTTCAGATGTAGAGATTAAGAAATTCTAGTGTGAATAGATCTACTATAATTGGAAAGAGTTGATTGCAACCCTAAAGATAGGATGACATAAATCTTCAGGGTTAGGGTCAAACCTAATAGAAGGACTCATAAAGTGATAACGTAATCCTATAAGATTTAACCTAAGTAATTTGGTTAAAGACTTTAGGATTAGTTGTTAGTAAACTCAAGATCATCTATTAGCATACCATAGAAGTCTCCACATTCCAATATATCAACAAAACAATTGTATGATAAAATATCAATACATCAAGGGTTTAAGGGGATTCAAACCTAGATACTAATTGATGATAACGATAGTTTTATAAGTTAATTCCACTATCATTGCATTTATTATCGTTTCCTATTTCTTTTATTGTTTTATTTTTATCTTCTTTTTATTAAAAATCTAAAATCAATCTATAGGTTATATAATAGGTGATGGATAATTACTAGTATTCATAGTCTTCGAGGGATCAACTCGTACTTGCTGGTACTAGCTATAACTATTTAATGCACTTATAGTTTATTACAATATTGACTATTGTGAAATAAGTCAATCATATTCCCAGGTAAGTTACGTTCCTATTGCGTTGGTCCATTTTTTGTTACTCGTATCTTTCCTTTTAGTGCAGTAGAGATATGAAGTTTGAAAACAAAAAATAGATTCAAAATGAATGGTCATCGCCTGAAGTCATATTATAAAGGTTTCCAAATGGAGAATATGGAAGTGCTAATGTTTGAAGACGCAAATGGCATCACTTGATGAGGGCAACATGGAGTTGAGCTCATGACATTAATAAACAGATATTTGACTATATTTTACCACCCTTATTTAACGTATTTTCCTTGATATTTTATACTTTTATCTTATATTTGGTACTTAATTTCCTCCAAGTGTGTTTACACGTGATAATTGCCTTCAAGGACTTAAAGGAAAAGATTTCGAGCAAAAACATAACGTAAAATAGAAAATTAGCAATCTGGAAGGAATGCACAGCCGTGCACTTTTACACCCTCGTGCACTTTCACGATTTCATGAGCTTTGGGACTTACACAGTTTGGTACACGGAACCCTAGTCTTTATATAAAAAGTCATTTTCGATAGCTAATGAAAGGAGAAGATGGGAGGCAATTTCCATGTGAAGAGAACATCCAGAAGGGACGATTTTTCTCCAAAGAAGTGAGAAACACAAAGAAATCATCTAAAGATCCATCGAAATACAAGATCATCCCTCTACATCGAAAGAACATTCAATAGAAAAAAATCAAAAAGATTTAGAATTATAATTCCATTATTTTTTATTTGTTTTTCTTTCATTGTGTGTTTCATATTCGATCATGCGTAACTAAAAGTCCAGTTAGTATTTGGGATAGATGAACCTTATGTTAATACTTTGACATTATTTGATTCTTTTATTAATGTGATTGGTTGTTTGATATATTGTGATTTGATTACGTATTTTATTTATGTTCTCGTAACTTGAGATATTAGATCATAATTTGATTTCTTATGTAGAAATTGAGAAATCCTAGTGTGAATAGATCTACCATAATTAGAAGGAGTAGATTGCAACCATAGAGATAAGATGACATAAATCTTTTGGATTAAAGTCAAACCTAATAGAGGGGCTCATAAATCGGTAACCATATCTTATAAGTTTTAACCTAAGTAATTTGGTTAGAGACCTTAGGATTAGTTGTTAGTAGACTCAAGGTCAATTATTAGCATACCATAGGAGTCTCTACGGTCCAATACATCAATAAAACAATTGCATGATAAAAAATCAAATTTTTAAGGGTTTAAAGGGATTCGAACCTAGACACTAATTTCTGATAACGATAGTTTTATAAGTCAATTCCATTGTCATTGCATTTATTATTGTTTCCCATTTCTTTAATTGTTTAAGTTTTTATTTTATTTTTATTAGAAATCTAAAATCAATCCATAGGCTAAATAATAGGTGAAGTATAATTACTAGTATTGATAGTCTTCATAGGGTCGACTCGTACTTGTTGCTACTAGCTACAGCTATGTCGTGCACTTGTAGTTTATTACAATATTGACTATCACAAAATAGGCCAATCATATTCCTAGGTAAGTTACGTTCCCATTGGGTTGGAACTTTTATTGTTACTCATATCTTTCCTTCTAGTGCAGTAGAGATATGGAGTTTGAAAATAAAAAATACATTCAAAATAAACGGTCATCGCCTAAAGTCATATTATAAAGGTTCCCAAACGGAGAATATGGAAGTGTTAATGCTTGAAGGCACAAATGGCATCACTTGATGAGGGCAACATGAAGTCAAGCTAATGACATTAATAAACAGATATTTGACTATATTTTACCACCCTTATTTAATGTAATTTTCTTGATAGTTTATGCTTTTATCTTATATTTGGTACTTAATTTGCTCCAAGTGTGCTTACACGTGATAATTGCCTTTATGGACTTAAAGGATAAGATTTCAAGCAAAAACAAAATGTAAAATAGAAAATCAGTAATTTGGAAGGAGCGCACAATCGTGCACTTTTACATCCCCATGCATTTTCACGATTTCATTAGTTTCTATAATTACACGGTTTGGTACACGGAACCCTAGTTTTTATATAAAAAGTTGTTTTCAATAGCTAATGAAAGGATAAGATGGGAGGTAATTTCCAGGCATAGAGAACAGCCAGAAGGGACGATTATGGTCCAGAGAAGTGAGAAACATAAAGAAATCATCTAAAGATTCATCGGAATACAAGATCATCCCTCTACAGCGAAAGAACATTCAATAGAAGAAAATCAGAGAGATTTAGAATTATAATTCTATTATTTTTTATTCGTTTTTCTTTCATTGTGTGTTTCATATTTGATCATGCGTAACTAAACGTCCAGTTAGTATTTAGGTTAGATGAACCTTATGTTAATACTTTGACATTATTTGATTCTTTAATTAATGTGATTGGTTGTTTGATATATTGTGATCTAATTATGTATTTTATTTATGTTATTAACTCGAGATATTATATCATATTTTGATTTCTTATGTAGAAATTGAGAAATCTTAGTGTGAATAGTTCTACCATAATTAGAAGGAGTTAATTGTAACCATAGAGATAGGAAGACATAAATCTTTTAGATTAAAGTCAAACCTAATAGAGCGACTCATAAATTGATAACCAAATCTTATAAGTTTTAACCTAAATAATTTAGTTGGAGACCTTAGGATTAGTTATTAGTAGACTTAAGGTCACTTACTAGCATGCCGTAGGAGTCTCTACAGTCCAATAAATCAACAAACCAATTGCATGATAAAAGAACATTTTGTTAAGGGTTTAAAGGGATTTGAACATAGATACTAATTTCTGATAACGATAGTTTTATAAGTGAATTCTATTGTCATTGCATTTATTATTGTTTCCCATCTCTTTAATTGTTTAAGTTTTTATTTTCTTTTTATTAAAAATCTAAAATCAATCCATAGGCTAGATAATAGGTGAAGGATAATTATTAGTATTCATAGTCTTCGTGGGATCGACTCGTACTTGCTGGTACTAGCTACAACTATGTCGTGAACTTGTAGTTTATTACAATATTGACTATCACAAAATAGACCAATTGTATTCCTAAGTAAGTTACGTTCTTGTTGGGTTGGAAAGTTTGTTGTTACTCATATCTTTCCTTTTAGTGCAATAGAGATATAGAGCTTGAAAATAAAAAATACATTCAAAATGAATGGTCATCGCCTGAAGTCATATTATAAAGGTTCCCAAAAGGAGAATATGGAACTATTGATGCTTGAAGACGCAAATGGCATCACTTGATGAGGGCAACATGGAGTCGAGCAAATGACATTAATATATTTTACTATATTTTACCACCCTTATTTAATGTATTTTGTTTAATAGTTTATGATTTTATCTTATATTTGGTACTTAATTTGATCCTAGTGTGTTTGCAAGTGATAACTACCTTCATGGACTTAAAGGAAAAAATTTCTGGCAAAAATGCGGCATAAAACAAAACATTAGCAATCTAGAAGGAGTACACGACTGTGCACTTTCACACCTCCATGCACTTTCACAATTTCAAAAGATTTTGAACTTACACGGTCTGGTATATGAAACCATATAAAAAGACATTTTTGACTAATGAAATGAGGAGACTCTGGGAGGCAATTTCTAAGTATAAAGAACATCCAGAAGGGACGATTTTTTTCCAGAGAAGTGTGAAACATGAAAAAATCATCGAGAGATCCATCAGAATACAAGATGATCCCCCTACATCGAAAGAACATTCAGTTGAAGAAAATCTTAGAGGTTTAGAATTATGATTCCATTATTTTTGATTTGTTTTTCTTTCATTGTATGTTTGATTTTGATTCGATCATATATAACTAAACGTCCATTTAGTATTTAGGTCAGATGAACCTTATGTTAATACTTTGACATTATTTGATTCTTTTATTAATGTGATTAGTTGTTTGATATATTGTGATCTGATTACACATTTTATTTATGTTCTTATAACCCAAGAATTTAGATCATAAACTGATTTCATACGTAGAGATTGAAAAATCCTAGCGTGAATAAATCTACCAAAATTATAAAGAGTTAATTGCAACTATAGAGATAGGATGACTTAAATCTTTTCAAATTAAAGTCAAACCTAATAGAGGGGCACATTGGTAATCAAATCCTATAAGTTTTAACCTAAGCAATTCAGTTGGAGACCTTACGATTAGTTGTTAGTAGACTCAAGGTCAGTTATTATCATATTATAGGAGTGTCTACAATGTAATACATCAACAAAACAATTGCACGATGAAAGATTGATTTGTTAAGGGTTTAAGGGGATTCGAACCTAAATACTAATTTCTGATAACGATAGTTTTATAAGCGAATTCCACTATCATTGCATTTATTATCGTTTCATATTTCTTTAACTTAGTTTTTATTTTCGTTTTATTAAAAATGTAAAATCAATCCATAGGCTAGATAATAGGTGAAAGATAATTACTAGTATTCAAGTCTTCATGGGATTGACTCATACTTGCTGGTACTAGCTAAAGCTATGTCTTACACTTGTAGTTTATTACAATATTGACTATCATGAAATAAGCCAATCATATTCCCAGGTAAGTTACATTCCTGTTGGGTTGGAAAGTTTGTTATTACTCATATCTTTCCTTTTAGTGCAATAGAGATATAGACTTTGAAAACAAAAAATACATTCAAAATGAATGTTCATCATCTGAAGTCATATTATAAAGGTTCCCAAACGGAGAATATGGAAGTGTTGATGCTTGAAGACACAAATGGCATCACCTGATAAGGGCAACATGGAGTCGAGCCAACGATAATAATAAACAGATATTTGACTATATTTTACCACCCTTATTTAATGTATTTTGCTTAATACTTTATGCTTTTATTGTATATTTGGTACTTAATTTGATCCAAGTGTGTTTACAAGTGATAACTACCTTCATAGACTTATAGGAAAGAATTTAGGGTAAAAATATGGCATAAAATAGAAAATTAGCAATATGGAAGGAATGTAGGACAGTGCACTTTCACACCCCTGTGCACTTTCACAATTTTAAGAGTTTTTGGACTTACACGGTCTAGTACACGGAATCATATAAAAAGACATTTTCGACAGCTAATGAAAGGAGGAGACTTTAGTAGGCAATTTCTAGGCGTAGAGAATATCCAGAAGGGACAATTTTGGTCTAGAGAAAGGGGAAGATAAAGAAATCATTAAGAGATCCATCTAAATACAAGATCATCCCTCTACATCAAAAGAACATTTAATAGAAGAAAATCAGAGAGATTTAGAATTATGATTCCATTATTTTTTATTCATTTTTCTTTCATTGTATGTTTGATTTTGTATTCGATTATGTGTAACAAGACGTCCATTTAGTATTTAGGTTAGATGAACCTTATGTTAATATTTTGACATTATTTGATTCTTTTATTAATGTGATTGGTTGTTTGATATATTGTGATCTAATTTCGCATTCTATTTATGTTCTCATAACCTGAGATATTTGATCATAACTTGATTTCATACACAGAGACTGAAAAATCCTAGTGTGAATAGATCTACCATAATTAGAAGGAGTTGATTGCAACCCTAGAGATAGGATGACATAAATCTTTCAGATTATAGTCAAACCTAATAGAAGGGCTCATTGGTAACCCAATCTTATAAGTTTTAACCTAAGTAATTCAGATAGAGACCTTAGGATTAGTTGTTAGTAAACTCAAGGTCAGTTATTAGCATACTATAGGAGTCTCTACGGTTTAATATATCAACAAAACAATTTCATGATAATAGATCAATCTGTTAAGGGTTTAGGGGGATTCGAAATTGGATACTAATTTCTGATAATGATAGCTTTCTAAATGAGTTCCACTATCTCTGTGTTCATTATTGTTCCTATTTTATTTTATTTGTTTTAGTTTTAGTTTCTTTTCATAAAAAATCTAAAATCAATCCTTAGGCTAGGTAATAGGCTAATGGTAAGTATTAGTATTCATAGTCTTCATGAGATCGACACATACTTGCTGATACTAGCTACAGTTACATCATGCACTTGCTTTTTATTAGAATAATTGAACAACTCACAAAATAGGTTAATCAAATTTTTGGTGCCATTATTTGGGACTTTGATATTAGGAGAGCCTGAATGCTATTACTCTAGCCATTCTCATTTTATTTTGTTTTGTCTTTATATTTATTTTATTTTATTTTGCTTTTATATTTATTTTATTTTATTTTATCATTTTTTATTTTTGGCTAGTTCATTTAATTGTCTTTTGAATTTCTCTACACTTATAGTGTGTGGTGGTTTATTTTAGGAATTGACATTTAACTTCATATCCACAGCTCATATTGGATGGATAGAGCGAACAATATTATTGTGGGAGCCTAGATGTGTCTTTACAATATGGAACATCACCGTATAGGAAGGAGAAATTTCCTCACATGTTTTTAAAAGCTTAACTGACATATATATGGAAGCAATCTCACATGTACAACTGATCTCAAGGCCCATCATACCAGAATACTTATAATTCAGAGTAGAGCAACCCTTACATATATGGATGGAATGACTATGCTCCAACTGAATATATACAACTAGAACAGCTATACAAAAGTATTACAGATCAATTAATGGAATGTCTTGTTGAGAGAGTAGCTAGTCAATATGAATTTGATAAGAGACTTCCTTTACTTGCATATGATAAGTATAATTTGAGCTTCCAACCACCTCAAAGTGAAGAAGAGTCAACATTTGATTTCAGAAATGAAGATTCATTTCAAGAAGGCAAGGAGGTAACCACTGTTCTGAAGAATATGATGACCGATTATATTCATGATTCAAATATGAGGCATCAAGAAACATAGGCTCGTATGCAGAATATGGTGAATCAAATCGATTAATTGATGGACATATTATCCGATGAGATGTAAGGGAGTTTATCTAGTTCTACTGAAACTGATACTATCGACCGAGAGGCAATCACCTATAGTAGTGAAGAAGATCTTTCTAAAGAAGAAGGCAAAGAAAACTCTATCTTAAAAGAGAAAGCAAAGGAGTGGTAGAAGATAACTAAAAAAGATGAGTCAGAAACCTCTATTCAAGAAGAAGAAGAAGACGAGGGGATAGAGGAGGTGGAGGAAGAACTGGTAGAGGAATTAAGGAAACTATTGATGAGGTGTTGGTAGTGTGTCGGACCCCGCTTCCGGAGCCCGACGATCGCATTCGGATAACACACATTTATCAAAGCTCTGATACCACAAGATGTCGGACCCCATTTCTGAAGCCCAACTATCGCATTCCAACTAAACCCCCTTCTGGCTCATCTCCA
>JANQAP020000584.1:10340387-10351244 GCA_026874005.2 Erythroxylum coriaceum | reverse complement strand
TAATTAACTCCAATTAAAAGATTTATCTAACAATACTACAAAATTGATTCAAATCATGCTTACTAAAATAAAAAAAAATTCGGGGCCCAACATAGTGACCTTAAGTACGGATGGTTCCCAGTTGCTCAAAGGCAAACTATTCGAGCTAGCTGATGATACAAGGAGTTTTGTTATTCCTTACATTTTTAGCTATTTGTCATTAAAAAGGGCATTAATGGAGTCGAATGGATTTATTAATCTAATCAATTATGTCCTTATGATTATCTTACAACAAGTGGTTTAGTTATGGGTTATAAACCCTATACGAAGAAAGGGATGGAAGCAAGCTGCTGATTATTGATCCAAGATCACATTAAATGTCCAGGTTATGCTGAGTTAACGACATTAAAAAAACACTACACAGGAGGTAACCCATGAATTAGTTTAGGTTTATGTTAAATGTTATGTTATTTAATTCTTATTGCCATGTTAGATTAGGGTTTATTTAAATTTTTATGTGCTTTAGGAGTAAAACATTAAGCATCTCCATAAATCGTGTATGATTTTGATTTTAGGGTATGCATGTTAAAGGTTTATAAGTCTAAAATGTAACATTTTTAAGTTTGATCATATATTGTTGAAGTTGCACACGATTGCAAAGGGTTGGAAGCTCTCGGAACACGATAACGTGACTTACATGGCTTAATACAGGCCCATGTACCAAACCATGTAAGTTCGCAAAATCTGAAAATGTTTAACTTACATAGTTTGATACACAATTATGTGTCAAATTATGCAAATCCATAATACAGATGAAGAACACCCTAATTCCCTCATTTTTCCATTTTCTTCCTCTCTTTTCAACTCTCCCCATTGTCTCCACTTCTCCTAACCCATTTCATTATTATTTTCTGCCAAATTAACAACATCCAAGTTTTCTTGTCTCCTTAACTCGTTTATGCACAATTCATTGGATGTTTTTCGTTATTTGTGGATTGATCAATTAAAATCTTTAATTTCAGGATTTGGGGATTATTGGAGAATTTGCGAGATTTCATGCTCATTGTGGTTCAATAGTTGAATCATCACTTTACCCAACTGTTTTAATGATTCAATTCAATTAACTGCATATGAGTTGGGTAAAAATTCAAGTTGAATTACATTATTGTGCGATTACAGCTCACTAATTGTTAATTTTTGATGTCTTTTGTGAAGTTAATATTGATAGATTGTTTTTGACAATTAATTCAAGTTTGGGTTTGTGTCAATTACGTTAATTTAGTGTTCAATTTTGTCAATTTTTGCATATTTGCATAGTTAGGGTTTTCTATTTCAATTTTAAGGTTTAATTTGTAATTAATCTTAGGTTATCCTAATTTGTTAATTGCAATATTCTTATTTTTAATTTTTTATTAATTAGGTTATTAGTTAATTTTATGTTTATTTTTCTTAGTTAATTGTTCATTTATTTATTTATTTGTGTCAATTTATTTTTATGTGTTTTAATTTTTATTGTCGTTGTGTTTTCATATTTAATAATTCAATGAGCTTAGTATTTTTTAAGTATGGTGAAAATGATAGTCATGTAATTTAATAGAAAGTTCTCACACTTTTTTTAAGTTTTAGACATAATGTCGAGATCATAACAAACATAAGAGACCCCTAGTAAGAGACAATGAGGAGAAAGTTTTTCATCCACAACTCAGACCTCAGTAAGGTCGCAGATGTTATTGTTTAGTGTCGAGGCCCAAGAAGAATAATACTAGCGGCTGAAAGCCAAAAAGTTCAATAATAGTCGATTTATCAATTGGGAGGCATTGGATCAAGTGGGCTTAGCCCAACAAGTATGGGACCTTGTAGAAGTTGGTTATTCAAGATTATAAAGCTCTCCTATAAGGAGCTAACATTAGAAAAACTCTCCACATTATTCGTGGAGAGAGGTTTATATGACAAGGATCGTCCTAACACAATCCAGTTATGGTTGATGAGAGAGATGATCCAAATCAGCTATACAACTTTCTTCATCACGATGGGTCTTTACAACTAGGAGTTTGTGGGCACACCAGACTACCTTACACTGTGGACAAACTTTTTATATTTATCGTCAACATAACACTTCTGGCATACCATTTGCACCTAAGAGGACTACGACCAAAATAAGTCAAAGGTCTTAACCTAATGTCAATTATATGTGCTTAATTGTTAATATATTTAATCCTTGACACTTAGAGATTAATGTTTTAAAATGCTTAAGACACTCACTTTAGTTCATATTTGATCTTACGTACAATTTAGAAGCATAATAGCTAAAGTGAGCCTCAAGCATAGTCATTGAGTCATCTTCTTGATATTCACACTTAATTGGCTTCATGAAGCAAGAAGGAGAAGGGTTAGAATGAAGAGAAGATAAGAAAATACCAAAAGAGATGAAGATATACATTGTCATGGCCATGGGATGTGTCTCATGGCCATGACTAATTACTCATGGCCATGACAAATTAGTCATGGCCATGAGACCTATATCACGCACATGACAAAATTTTTATGGGTGTGACACTCCTTATCACGCCCATGACACATACTCACAAGTGTGACACACCAAAGACACATACTCATAGGTTTGACACACTAAATCATGCCCGTGAACTTGCCACTTATCCCTCCTGTAACCTAGTTTTCTACTACAAAAGCATTGTTTTGTGACGGTGGAAGAGAGACTGAAACAGACATGATTTTCTTCATTTATTCTTTAGTTTTTGACATCTCTAGAGGTGATTCATGGCTCTTTCTTAGAGATTGATGGACCAGATGGAGGGCTAATCTTCCTAATGCCAGTTCGAAGGTGAAGTCGACACCAAGGAGCGAATTTGAGCATATCATCTTTGCGTATCATGTTCTTTCCCTTTTTTTTAAATCTTTATGTTATCTTGTATTTATTGATTGGGTATTTATGTAAGAATGATCTTGATGCTCTATTGGATTGTTTTCCATGAGAACTCGTTACTAAAACTTTGAATACGATAAGTAATAGTCGTGTTTGAATTTGTTTGTGACAACTAATGATATTATATCATTAAGGATAATGTAACCTACGTTAACTAATCTGAACTTGTGTGACTGTTGCTTAGATTGGTCTATTTTTCTTGCTCATAAGGCAATTGTCTGATTAAACTTAGAGAGTTTATTATAGGTTATCCAATAGATAGGATTAATTAATAAACTCTTCTTGATTAACTATGACCTAAGGAAAAATTGTGATTAATAGTGTTTGTTGTTAATTCATGATCAATAGTCTAAAGAGAGGTGAGAATACGATAATGCAATGATGTATGTGAAATTGTTTATAGGCTAAGATTAAACCGAAGAACTAAATTTTAAACCATTCATCAATTTTATCACTTTTTTGCTGTTTAATTTGAATTGCTTTTATATATTCAATTTTACTTTGTTTTCTAATTTGCATTGAACCAAACTCCCCTATTTTACATATATCATAATTTAGGAAAGTAACTAGACTTAATCTTTGTGGGATTAACCTAGACTTACCACTGATATAGTTGTAGGTCTAGTTATTTTGTGAAATGTTTCAATGCAATACCAATTTTAGAGTCGTTATTGAGGATTCATTTCCTTTGCTTTTGTGAATTTATTTTTTTGTTTTTACTTTTGGTCAAATTCTTTTCTTGTTTGGTTAGTTACAGTGCATGACATGATCTTCTAACTCTGGTAAATTGAAATTTAATCCAAAAATTGAAAGAACTTTACGCAAATCGAGTAAAAGAGTTGCACAAAGTTTTGAGGATCCATTAACATCTGATAGGAGACTTGAATCTTGACCAAGAATTCAAATAGCTTTAGATTTTCTTTCTAATTCTTCTAGTGATTCCATTTCTAAAATTGATTCTAACATGGCAAAACAAAATAATGATCGCACTCTTAAGCAGTTGGCTACTCTTGATTTTAATCATCAACATTTATGCATTGATTTTCCTACTATTGATGTTGCTTTTGAGCTTAAATCTGGTCTAATTCATCTTTTTCCTACTTTCATGGTATGCTAGGTAAAGATCCTCATAAGCACCTCAAGGACTTTCATATAATATATTCTAGCACGAAGCCAACTGGGATACAAGAACAGTAGATTAATTTGAGGGCATTCCCATTCTCATTAGGGGACACTACTAAGGATTGGCTTTACTATTTGCCATCTGGATCAATCACTACTTAGAACGCGATGCATAGACTTTTTCCTAAGAAGTATTTCCCTGCCTCTCCCGCTACGAATATCCAGAAGGAAATAGGTGCAATTTGACAACATTATGAGGAGACATTATATGAGTACTGGGAGCATTTCAAGAGGTCGTGTGCTAGCTACCTTTACCATCAAATCAGTGAATAACTCTTGATCCAATACTTCTATGACGGGCTTCTACCACAAGAAAGAAGCATGATAGACGCAGCAAGCAGAGGTGCATTGGTAGATTAGACACTCATTGAAGTTAGAAATCTGATTTCCAACATGACTGCTAACTCTCATCAATTAAACATTCGCGAAGACACCAGACCATTGAAAGTCAGTAAAGCTAGTATTGCCACATTGGAGCAACAGATAGCTGGATTGACATCTTCAGTGAGACAAATGGCTGCAAATTGTGCTCAACAAATCAAGGTATGTGGAATTTGCACAATGGTAGGACATCCCTCTAATATATGTCCAACCTTGCAAAAGTCTTCCATAGAATAAGTTAAAGCTTTTGTAAGTTTTCCGATTCAACCACAAAGGACGTATGATCCTAGCTACCACTACGCACAGAATTTGAGATGGAAGAATCCTCCATTGAATAATCATGGATATCAAGGACAACAGTAAGGCTTCTACCAACAGGCGTATCAAAGACAAGCTTAATCATCAAGTTATAGACCTTCATTGGAAGAGATGATGAAAACATTGACTCAGAATACCACTCAACTCTAAAATAATTCCATACAATTTCAACAAAAAACAAGATATAAAATTCAGAATCTGGAGAATCAATTAAGTCATTAGCTACTGTTGTGAGTCGATTGGAAAATCAGAGTTTAGGTAAACTTCCTTCTCAAACGATTGTAAAACCGAAAGAGAATGTAAGTGATATCACCTTGAGAAGTGGTAAAGAAATAAAGGCACCACATAAGACTCTTGTTATTGGAGATGATGAAGAATCTAAAAGGGAAGTTAAAGTGTCCCCAAAAGAAGCTAAAAAGGGGAACTGAGGTAAACTCTTAATCTCTTGTGATTAAAAATTTTACTATTACTTTGCCTTGTTTTCCTAGTACGTTTACTAAATCAAAGAAAGAGAAGCAAGATAAAGAGATTTTGGAAATGTTCAAAAAGGTAGAGGTGAACATACCTCTGATTGATGCCATAAAGCAAGTTCCTCGTTATGCCAAATTTCTCAAGCAATTATGCATGTCCAAAAAGAAATTAAGAGGAGATGAGAAAGTTAGTCTAGGTGTGTGCATATTTATGGGATGGTTATTATTGTTGGGATGCCATTTTACATTTTCTCAATGAAATTTCTATATTGATGAGCTTATTTCAATTTTTATTAAAAAATAAAAAAAATGTTTCAATAAATTATCATGGAGGAAATACATTTGTTTTGCAAAGTTTCTTCATTTGTTTTCTCCTCTTAAACTTGTGTTGAATGGGTGAATTAAGTATGTTGCACATGAGGTAGATGTTGTTTTGGAAGGATCACTCCTTATAGTTTCAATGTATTATCAACAATGATTTTTACTAGTGATTCCTTCTAATTGATTATGCTTCATATGGTTTATGGTGTGAGAGTAATTTGGGTTGTGAAATATAATTGTTACATTCATCATAGTTGATGGTACCCAGTTTCGAATAAATGTTAGCATATGTTCTTGATGTTTCATTGAGTGTTATTTTTGCTTCACTAACTTAGTGGCTTTTATGCTACATTACCTAAATACATCTCACCTTATCCTTGCCCACATTACAACCTTAGAAAATTCCTTTGATTCATAGTTATGCATGTGAACTTTGGTGGTGGAGAAATGAAATGATATGCATAGTTATGGAATGTCTTGATCATAAATGGTATTTGATTGTATCCATGAATTTACCATATTTAAACACATTTTTTCAAAGTCTACCTCTAGATTGCTCAGTTTCTAAAAGTGATGAATGTTGATTGATCATGAGTAGAAGCGTTGACTATTGAATTCTTGTTATAGTTTTTGAAAGTTATTCATCTTTGCTTATGATTATTTATTCTTAGGAAATATAGAAAATGAGTAAGTGTTTTGGTTTGTGACTTTGATTTTGATGATTTGCCCGAGGATGGTCAAAAGCTAAGTATGGGAGAACATGATATGTTCTTAATTGTTGATACATTTAATCCTTGACACTTAGAGATTAATGCTTTAAAATGCTTAAGACATTCACTTTAGTTCGTATTTGATCTAAGGTATAATTTAGAAGCATAATAGCTAAAATGAGCCGAAAGCATACTTTTTGAGCCATCTTCTTGAGATTCACACTCAATTGGCTCATGTAGCAAGAAGGAAAAGGGTAAAAATGAAGAGGAGACAAGAAATTACCAAAAGGAATGAAGATATACGTTGTCATGGCCATGGGATATGTCTCACAGCCATAACAAATTAGTTATGGCTGTGAGACCTATATCACGCCCATGACAAAATTTTCATAGGCATGACACTAGTACCATGGGCGTGAAACTCCTTTTCATGCCCATGACACAAACTCACGAGTATGGCACATCAAATTAAGTCTGTGAACTTGCCACCTGTCCCTCCTGTAACCTATTTTTTACTATAAAAACATTATTTTGTGACGATAGAAGAGAGACTGCAATAGACGCGATTTTCTTCATTTCTTCTTCAACCATTGACATCTCTAAAGGTGATTCATGGCTTTTCTTTGGAGATTGATGGAGCAAATGGAGGGCTAATCTTCCCAATGGCGATTCAGAGGTGAAGTCGATGCCAAGGAGCGCATTTGAGCATATCGTCTTTGTGTATCATATTATTTCCCTCTTTTTCATATTGTTTATGTTATCTTATGTTTCTTCAATAGGTATTATGTAAGAATGATCTTAATGCTCTATTAGATTGTTTTTCATAAGAACCCATTGCTAGAACTTTGAATATGATATGTTATAGTCATGTTTGAATTCGTTTGTGGCAACTAATGGTATTATATCATAGGGATAACGTAACCTAGGTTAAATAATCCGCGTTTGTGTGATTGTTGCTTAGATTGATCTATTTTTCTCACTCATAAGGCGACTATCCAATTAAACTTAGAGAGTTTATTCTAGGTTATTTGATAGTTAGGGTTAATTAATGAGCTCTTCATAATTAACTATGACCTAAGGAAAAATCGGAATTAACAGAGCTTGTTGTTAATTCATGATCAATAGTCTAAAGAGAGGTGGGAAGATGATAATGCAATGAAATATGTGAAATTGTGCGTAGGCTGAGATTAAACAGAAGAATTGGATTTTAAACCATTCATCAATTTTATCACTTTGCTGCTGTTTAATTTGAATTGCTTTTATATATTCAATTTTACTTTGTTTTCCAATTTACATTGAACCAAAACCCCCTATTTTACATATACACATAATTTAGGAAAGTAATTAGATTTAATCTCTGTGAGATCAACCTAGACTCACCACTACTATAGCTGTAGATCTAGTTATTTTGTGTAGTGTTACAACATGTTATTAGTCATCTAGCACTCAGATACAATCACAATATCCTGAGTCATACTCTTAACATCGGGGTGACAGCTGAGAAGCAGTCGGGAACTTGGACATGTTCCATTTGTCGAGCATGCAAGAGAGGACTTTGATCCACCTAGGGCATGCATTTGCCTAATTCATTAAGTAGCATAGGGAGGAGAAGAAGGTCAGCACAATTTGTGTCGAACCTTATGTGAATAGACTTATGCGGTGGATGGGAACATTTGACAGACTACCCTAATATGGCAGGTGGCTACTATGGAAGCGTTGAACCTTACCATGATGCAACACATGTGTAGGGTTCACAGATATCAAGGACCCACAGGCGCCATATATAAACTCATTGGGCACCCCGACGAGCTAGTAGCAACAATTAGACCACAAAAGGAGCAGCTGCAACCACGGTCATCGCCATCCCAAATGGAAGGGATAACTACAAAAGAGCTTAATCTAAACCAACCGACGATAGCTCAACTGGCAAGACAGTAAGTAGCACTTGTGAAGCAGATGAACCGACTAGAGACCTTAATTGAAAGGATAGAAGATCTACTAATGCTAATAGCGAATCGTCAAGGCATTACTCCCCATCCACCATCATTTGGCGCAGGCTCTTTATATTCAGCTCCTCCATCTAATGACCTTCCACCGTCGGACAAGACTTAGTCTCAACACAAAATCAGGGAGATGCTTAACTATTATAGCTTTTCTTTTCCCTTTAATTATGTATCTTTCTTATTCCTTTTCCTTTGTTCAACGTTAATGATAATGTTATTTTATATTTCTTTTTATTTTTATGATCTTTATTTCTTTTGTTCTTTTTATACTTTTCTTTTATATTTTGCAAGGATGTAAGTCTCATATTGGATGGATCAAAATCAAAACAAAATCATTACAATCAGGAAAGTACCAATAAAATCCTCTCACTTGCGTATTTAACAGTATTATGAATATTGAGGATAATGTCCAATTTTAGGTGTGAGGATGGGTTGACTGAATTTTTAAATGAATTCTTCAAGTTTATTATAATCTGATTATAAATTTTATTAACTGATATCTTGAATTGGTTAAGATATACTATATATTATTATTGAATATTGATTCGAATTGGCATGCAAAAAGATGATGGTTAGAATAAAATTAGTTTTCTAAGTCGTATTTTTTGTAATAATTGAAATTTTCAAGTTGAATAAAATTTGCATATTATTTATACACAAATACCCATTCTTTTTTCTGAGCTTTTGAGCTTAAAAGAACATTTTTAAAATTTTTAAAGCTCTCGTTATTCTTTTATGTATGTGATTTCATACATAGTGGGATAATTCTAGAACTTGCTTTTATTATGCATATCAAGACCATAGTTGTTAAATTAGAAGCATTGATATGACAAACGCACTTAGATTCACCAACTTGTTTAACCTATTTTTTTTAAAATTATCATATCCTTAAATTTACCTTTAGGAATAACCAAGTTGAACCTTAGTCTTTTTCGTTGATCAAAACCAAATTCTAAACCTTTATTCCATTTTCTTAAGACCTTTTTATTGTTTTGAACCATGAAGGTTATTTACATTATTTACTTATTGAGACTTGAAATTTTTTAAAGGTCCAATATTTGTTGAATTATGGTACTTATTGGAATAATGTGAAAAAAACATAAAAAGAAAGAAAAACTTAAAATAGAAAAATAGAAAAATAAGTATATGATACCAATAGAGTTGCATTAAAAGGACCTATGTATTTTGTAAATAAGTCTTCTAATATTTCTTTGAGTGAATTTGCTTCAATTTAACCCTTTTTATTGTCCCATTTATACAATACCTAAGCCCCATTACAATCCTATAAAGACCTTTTGATTTTTGTTTCTAGTTTGTACACAAGTCGTGAAGATGTGATTCTATTGCAGCCCTATAGTAAGAGTTCTACTATGCATTGACTGAGAGTTTTGATGTTTTTCACCCTAAACACTTTATTGCATTAAGTGAAATCTTGGTAAGGGTGTAAAGAGATATGCTTTTGATTTCAATGTGATTGTTGATGTGATTACCATTAATATTGCTTAGGACATTAATTTTAAGACAACTTGATTCTGATTGTATGTTAATTTGATTCAATAGGATACGATGATGTATAGTATAAATGGACAGGTTGAAATTGATGATGGATTGATGTTGTAAAATTTATAATTTGATTATGGTTTGCTTGAGGACAACAAAAAACTTAAATGTGTGGATGTTTGATAGATGGATATTTTACTATATTTTACCATCGATATTTGATGTTTTTTGCTTGATATTTTATGCTTTTATCGTATATTTGGTACTTAATTTGCTCCAACTGTGTTTACAGGTGATAATTGCCTTCACGGACTTAAACGAGAAGAATTCAGGCTAAAATGAGGCATAAAACAGAAAATCAATAATATTGAAGGAGTCCACAACTGTGCACTTTCACAATTTCATAAGGTTGTGTGCCATATCGTGTAAGTCCCAGAAACCTTAGTTTTTAATATAAAAAGATGTTACAACTAATGAAAGAAGGAGATTTTGGGAGGTGAGATGAGGAACAACATCTCGTCTTACTCTCAAACTAGAGGAGAATCATTGTACTACACTTAGGAGAGATTTAAAGAGATGCTTCAATGATGCCCACATCATGGATTAACTCTATGCATGCAAATCCAAACATTTTATAATGGGATAAGTTAGAATATGAGGAACTCAATTGATGCAATAGCTGAAGGGACATTGAATAACAAGACACCTGAAATGGCCCAAGAGTTGATTGTAAAAGTGGATTTTGGCAGATAAAAATGAATAAAGATAGCATTCCATATACTATTTTCTCTACTCCCTAAGGTCATTAGGAATGGTTGGTAATGTCTTTTAGTTTAAAAAATGCCTTACAAATTGATAGACCTTTATCTTAAAATGTTTGGCCTGCAGCCCATGGTGGCACTCCAGTTGATATATGCTGGAACCCCTCCCCGGGCGGGTCACGGGCCGACGTCCTACGTGACATCTGGACGAGTTCCCACGAGGGAGGGATTCCCCACCAGTGATACTTAAAACGAACAAACTCATTTAACTTACCTCCGAACAAAAAT
>JANQAP020000584.1:10275357-10288002 GCA_026874005.2 Erythroxylum coriaceum | reverse complement strand
CACACTTAACAAACTCATCAAAACAGTTCACACACTCTTCTATTATTATTATTATTTGACTTTCATCAAAATCAATAAAAGGAGTGAAGTCTTCTTGACTTAACAGTCCAGAGATGTACCTAAATCGTGATAAGAAACTTCTGGACTGTAAGAGAATTGTTGTGCATCCTGTAAACTATCATGGAAGTAACTTTGTTGATTATCCCATCCATAATTAAAGTTAGGATGATTAGTCCAACCTTAGTTATAGGATTGAGAGTAAGAGTTAAAGAAAAATGTACTTCCATCCATGATTTGTTTTTTAAATCACAAAAATGAAACAGAACAATGAATGGATCACGAAATAACTGAAAAGAAACAAATTACAAACAAATATATAAAAAACATTTATTAAAATGAAAAAAAAAACTAAAACACCGCACCCCTCGATAATGGCGTCAAAATTGACAACGGATCATAACGCTAATCAAAATAAACTAGACCTACTACTGTAGTAGTGGTGAGTCTAAGTCGATCCCATAGAGAGTGTGTGTAAAGTTATTGAAATGAAAATAATAGTTGTTTAGGTTTTAGGGGGTTTTCGTTTTAGAAATAAGAAAATAAAATGAAGCTAAACTAACTAACAAAAGTAATTTAAAGAAAATATACAAAAATGATAAAAGTGGAAAATTCGATAAGGACACGATTTTTTAGTTCAATCTCGGCCTACACCCTCATTAAACATATTTCAATGATTTGTCATTCTCAAACCTCTCATAGCAACTATTAATTGTAGGTTAATAATTAACCCAAGTTTTTCCTTAGGTAGTGTATCAAGATATAATCGTTAATTAAACCTAAGCACCAAATAACCTAAGATACGATCTCTAGATTCAATTAGACATTAACATTACTAATTAGGAAAACTAATTAATTAAGGCAATAACCACATATGATATGTCATTTAACTTAGGTTATGTTATCCTTAATGATTATGAATCATTAGTCGCTACACATGAATTTGCAATCTCTCGATTAACAAAAATAGCCTAACATTTTCAACTAGTTCTTAAGCAATCTATTGAATAATCAGGTTCTCACATAAGATCTCTCTTCTTATGATTATTGATTTGATATTTGCGTGACTTATTAGTTTTTTAACTCTCATTACCCAACCTAATCGGATTACTATCAAATCATTCTCTCGATTTATTGTCTAAGTATAGGCAAACACAAATATCACAACGCCCAAAACATTTCATTGAAATAAAAAATGATCAAGTCATAAAATGAGTCAAGAACAAATCCTAATATGAAATTAAAACATCATCAACGTGTATAACATCTTACTATTAAGTTTACACATAAAGTTTAATGAAAATAAACAAAGGAAAGATTGCAAATCTGTTAAATGCTGGACAACTGATTCTCGTCTTGATCTTCATTGGATTAATCTCAATTTGGTAAGATGGTAGTAACTCTTTTTTTAGTGTTTTATGTTCTTAAATAGTTCTTAAGGATTCTAGGATTCTTTCTAGGGTTTACCCATTTAATTTGGTTCAAAAAATAGCTTCAAAATGTTAAAATTACAAAAAAGAGTCGTGTGTTGGAAAAGCTGAAATTCATTGGAATTGCTATCTGCGCTTCGCTGTCACAATCGTGACAAGCAAGTCATAATCGTGACATGCTTCTATACTTCCAATTCTTCCCTTTTCTTCTCTTTTCTGTTTCCATACACTCAAACACACATTACACACCTTTTGTTACATAAAATTAAGATCCAAATTATGTTCAAAACCATACAAACACTTATAATATAAACAAACACTAATAATAACATAATTCTAAGCCTTTATACATGATATCATCTAAGAAATACTCAAAATCACACTTAAATATCTATCAAAACATAGTATAATTTACACCTATCACTCGCAACTGGTTAATCACTAGTTATAGTGATAGTTCTACATCACTTATCCGTACTAGGATAACCGTTATACATCGGTAGTTACAGAGCTAGTTCTACATCACTTACTAGTAATTGACCACTAGTTACAAAGTTCATTCTACATCGCTTACCTGCACTAGTTTAACCACTATACACCGGTAATTACGGAGCTATCACTTACCTACACTAGGTTAACCACTAAATATCAATATAATAACATGATAAAACCTAATGGTGTCCCATAGGCTAAAAAAAATCATCTTTCCTTTTTATCAACTAATAACATTACTTTAATGTAACTTCAAATCGTATGAGATTCAACTTTTAAACTTCAATTCATATATTGCTAAAACATAAACCTATACTAGCAATATTAACTTGTAATGTATCATTCACATAAAGAAAATAACCATATAATTTAAAATCACTTGTCATCAATTCTTTTGCAAAGAACTTATTCATACAAAACAATTAAAAATCACTTATAGTTTTTGCAAACTTATTGCCAAGCACACTCATGTGTTCTGTGTCTCTCCTTTACCTTCACAAACTACATTTTGCTTGGGCATTTATTTCCAAATTTAGAAATAAGGCATTAAAACTATAAATTCAGTTTAACAGAATTCGAGATTAGTATTTAATCGCGTAACATGTACGCTAATTGTATTTCTGTTTACTTCCATAAGCTAACCTATTGTTCTTCGTTTCAAACTCTAGCTTCGAAAATTACTTAAATACCATCTTTTACCATTCTAACTTATCAATTTCTTCAAAACACTATGTCACTCAATTAATTCACCATAACCATAATCAAACTTCAACAACTCACACCAACAACTACATTTCCTTTTAAGGCCAACGTGTCCTCACCACATATACTTATATCATCATTTCATTTTTTTCCAATTTTTTAACATAATCCACCTAAAATCTATGCCAAACATCATCCAAACACATCATAAACCATTTCAACTTCATCACTTTGCACATACACTTAATATTCGAATTTTGACAAATAATAACATCACACTTCATTTAATAATTCCAATGTCAGAGATAGACTTAATGAGCATCCATAATCACATTCACATGGTCATTACATCATAACCGTGCTTTTATACCAAAAAAGCCCTTAAGGCTAAACTTAAAGAATTTTACATTAAACTTTTCCAAATTCATCATCTAAGCCATCAATCAATTTCATTTTCATTTCTTTACTTCATTAGCATCAAAGCCATGCTATGAACATCATAAAACATAAAAAAAGCATTTTGGATCATATCACACTAAAAAAAAACCTAATCATAAAACCCTAACCTTACCAATTCTTTCAAGCTTGATTTCCTAGTTTACTTTCTTAATTTCAACCCTCTACTCCATCGTAACTCAAAACCCACCATTGATCCCCCTAAAAAACCCACAAATCTAAAAGCTTAAGCTAAAAAAACTTACCACTTTCTCCTTCAATCTTTTCGGTAATTGGTGAACACTTAGGTTTGGTCAAGATCTCTTTAAATCCAACTCAAAACCTATGAAAAATGGCTGCACTCATCTTCCTCTCAAGCTTGGTCTCCTTGGTGGTTCTTCTTTTCTTCTTTTGTGTTTTTGGTCTCATGGTTATCTCAGGGATACTCTCCAAAAAATGAAACAATTTATCTTAAGCCTTGCTTTTTATACTCTTTAATGCTTTACACATGTCACTTTCCTATTTTTTGTCTCTAATGACTCACCATTCATTTAATTAATGATGCTTAACTCTTAAGAAAGCATTTAATTGGTCATTAGGTGTGCTCACTAATCCACTCACACTATTGTACACAAAAAAATCAAATTGACCTTTAATGAATTTAATTCACTAGCTATCCGAATTAAATTCCGAAAATATTCCAGAACTATTTTATTATCAAATTGACCATGAAATACTCTAACTAGGGTCAATACTTATTGATTGGGTGCTTTAAAATTTTTTGAATGTGTTTAAAATCATTAATACCCATTATTTCCAAAAAGGCCATTTTAGTCCTAAACTTTTGGAACTCCCAAATTTCATCCAATCGGACTTATTTTCAATTCATTTCAGTATCATTAAACTCTAAAACTTATTTTGGATATTTTTCAATATTTTGGGATTGAGTCCCCTAAATATCACTATTCACCTAAATTTGCTATTCATTCAAAATTACTATTAACTAAAAATAAAATTTATATTCAATTAAAATAAAGGTTCGGGGTTTTACACAAATATTTAAAAGAAAAATGGATAATATCTTCAAATATCATAATTTCATACATTGTTATGTGGATGATATTTTAATAGCTAGCAATAATGTTTCTCAACATATTATACATCTCTATACATTTGCAGATTTATATGAACAACATGGTCTGGCACTTTTTGAGAAAAAGGCTAAGGTATGTCAAATTGAAATAGAATTTCTTAGAATGGAAATAGATGGCAAAGGAGTTAAACTTCAACCCCATATTCTTGAAAAATTTTCACAATTCACTGATAAGTTACAAGATAAAAACAAGTTCAAAGTTTTTTAGGTGTATTAAATTATGCTTTCTCTTTTATTCAAAACTTAGCTGAAATAAGGAAACCTTTTCAACTACTTTTTTAAAAAAATAAAGATTTGAATTTTCATCTTATCTGATTGAACAAGTAAAGAAAAATAAAATTCTGTGTACTACTTTACCAAAGCTTTCTCTACCTTCTGATAATGATGACTTAATTCTTGAAACTAATGCTTCTGACCATGTATGGAGTGGAGTATTAAAAAAAAAGATTATGATGATGCTAATATTAAAGTGCGAGTCCCTCTGCAGGTATACCTCAATAACATTTACCAATACTCAACAACAATATCGTATAAACGAAAAAGAATTACTAGCGATAGTAAAAAGTTGTCAAAATTTTTATTATTTCCTATTACCAAAAGAATTTTTATTACAAAGTGATAATACTCAAGTAAACGATATATAAAATGGTAAACTTTATTAGCAGAATATGCTTTGATATTGAAATTATCAATTCCAACAATAATATCCTTGCAGGTTTTTTAAGCAAAGATTGTCAACCCCAAAGAAGAGATATTTGATTTATTAGACCAAATGTCTAAAGATATCAATACTTGTCAAGCACATATTAAAGATCTACGAGATATTACAAATTTCCCGTCAATATCAAAGGAAGTAGTTGAATTACTTTTCTCTTTTTGCCATGTATGGCAAGCAAAGATAAAGCACTTTTTCCCTCAATATCTAAGGAATTAGTTGAATTACTTTTCTCTTTTTGCCATGTATGGCAACCAAAGATAAACCACTACAATTATTCTGAGCAAAAATTGTATAAGTTGCTTAACAAAATCAAGATAGCTGAAGATTCCGAATCTACTGGATCTTCTCCTATACATCAACGATTCAGCCAAAGGTTGTTACTCTTGATGTTATTTCCTTACGACTTGATACTACACGTAAAACTCAGATACAAAAAGTATCATGACTGAAAGCCTTTCTAAAAGTCACCCTACTATTCAAGCACATTTTGAGATAACGAGAGATTTATACTCTTTACAATATAATAATACTTGTTATATAGACTTTTCGGGGATATATCCTAGATTAAATTTTTTGCAAGTAACTCATCCTCAAGCTATTTGCGATTAGTATGACTTTGGAGCTATAAATGCTATTTATCTGACAAATCCAAAGTTTCCCATAAGGAAAAAAATATTGACGGAGAAGGGAATTTTTTTCATTATATCATAACTGAAATATTTAGCATTACGAAATTCAACATTCTTTATATATTCTTATCATAGCTGACAACAGATGGCCACCAACACCGAACCACAAAGCATAAGTATTTTCCATGTAATTAGTTGGAGCGTGTGCCAACTTTATTTATGATCTAAGGTCCCAAATTTTCTCTTGTTAGTTCCATCATCATGCACAGTATTTTGAAATCAACTTCCATCCCCACATTAACAGCAATCATATATATTCATTGCCACAAGTTCCAAATTGACATATCAAAAGCTCATTGCCATTCTTAGTGGCATCATGGGTGTAACTGCCTCAATTCACCATCTATATTACACATGAGAGTATCAGGAACAATTCAGTGCAAGAAATACAGTTCCTTCACATTTCTTCGTATAATAGACAGAATCTAACACATTATTCATACAACCTGTGTAAAAACGTAGCCATTTTCCCTGTTTTCAAGTCACGAAGGACACAAAAACAGCCTTCAGTTGAGGGTCAGTTAGGAGTGCTTCCAGGAAACAAGATGTTTTCGGTCCTATTGGCTTTAATGACTGCAATTTTTGGAGTCTGCTAATGAAAAATCCTACATTGCTCCACAAAAGTGGAAGTTACAAGCTATGTAATTCACTATCTTACATCTGACTGAATCATAGGGAAGAAGGACCAATTCTTAGCGTCACTGTCATCGTTTCCAACAACATTGCCATTTGCCCACCAGTCTGACTCAATTTCGGTTCTAAGAGAATCTCCTCCATTGCTATTGTCAAAGTTGAATTCTTTAATGGAGCCGAGGGTAATAGACTGATGCTTATTATGCCCTTGTGCCTTTTCACCATCCACTGGAGCTGTTTCTGGTGCATCATAAGATGTTTCACCAACACGGCACTTGCAATCATTTTCCAGTTGATTAGAAGTTACACCCTTTTGACCCGGACTTCCACTTTCCTGAGATGCTGATACAACTTTAACAAAACGTGCTGGTTTCTGTTCAACTGATCTTAATACATCTTCGGCATTTAGTTCAAAAGAGACTCTGAGATTAACAACTTGGTTGCTTCCAGGTTTATTGTCTAATTGTGGATGCGATCCAACATCAGGAGACTGATTATCCAGAAGAAAGTTGCAAGGCCTTGCAGCATTCGGGTTCAACATTCCCGAACCTTGACCTAATCCCCACTCATGGGTGGGGAGCTTGTCAAGATTCAACATCTGTGGAGGATCACCCAGTTGGAACTTGATAAAGTGAGGACCACCAGCGGTAAACTCACTGTCAGGCAAAGGTGATGAAGCACCGGAACCTGAAATGCCGGAGCGAGGTGAAATCAGATGGCCTACTGGGCTTCCAGGATAAAGCTGATAAGATTGAAATTCATAGTTACCCAGTGGGAACCTAAGACCCACTGCACCACCTCGGAGGCCTGGGTCAAGTAACTGGGCAAAAGGTACTTCAGGTGAAGAAGGTGTAGTCAAGTGGACAGATTCTGGAGGAGGGGTGAAAGGAGCAGTTGATGGTTCAGTAGTGAACGTTGAGAAAGCAGGTGGTGAGACTAACTGAGTTTCGTGGGCATAAGGGCCAACGGCAAAAATGGAGGCAGGACCACTAGGAGAGTACATATTGGCAGAAATCGACAGTAAACCAGCTGGTGATTGCATCCCAGAAGGAGGTTCAGATTGCAGGAAAGAAACGGGAGAGGAGGGAGGTGCAACAAAGGGGAGTAGAGTAACAGTTGCTTGGGTAGGATTTTCAGTCTGAACATTATTTCCGGAACTTGATGTTTCAGAACCAAGAACAGCATGCCCAATTCGTTTCCTGTGTCTGTGATATCCAAAACAAGAATAAACACTCCAGCAGCTGCCCCATCTTCTCTTCTGCACATAGAAAATAGTTGAACAACAATAGATCACATTAAATCTCTTCCAGAACAACCACAAGAAGTCAATTTGCAAGTAAATAAACCAAAATATAAAGAAATGTGCAAATTAGCAGCATTCTTAAATATATGCCGCAACCATATATAAGCATAGGAACAAGACCTATGTCAAATCTTTATGGGCATTGAACTAACTTCAATTATGCTGCAGCCAAAACCAGCGCACTCAGAACCTTTATGAACACAAAGGAATCATTACTCGTTCCAATTAAGGCATGGAAGGACAAGATGAACTCTTGCTATACACTTGGGATAAAAGTAGTATCTAATGTAAGCCAAACCCATTGGTCTAGTGCAGAAATCACCACAGGTCTCTTCTAATTTTGGTCGGTGGGGCAGGAATCGAACTAATAGCACAAAAATCTCAAGACATGTCCGATAATATCATAAATAAGTTCCCAACTCCAAAGTTATATTTGGTTGGATATAAAGTTTTTAATGGAGTGGAATGGTTTATAATAGAATGGAATGTAAATAGATGTAATATTAGAAAATTATTATTTAGGAGGGATGGGAGGATTTATAATATAATATAGTAAATGTTGTTTGGAAAAAAGATTTATAATGTAACATAGTAAAAAGTTGTTTATCATTTTAAATTTCATCTTAAACCTCTTCAAACGGAAGTTTTTATTTTTATTGTTTAGGATGAAATAGCATGTAATATAAAACCCTCCTCTTCTATCCCATTTCATTGCATTTTATTATAAACTCTTTTCTTAAACATAAAACAATATTATATTCTATTTCATTCTATTAATAAACTCAGAGGATTTACATATTAACTCATTCTCAGTTTTATTCCAGCACCAAGCACCATTTCCCATAAGGTAAGCTTATCCCTACTTGAGTGCAAGCTTATCCCTACTTATTGCATCCACTAATTTAATAACATGTCAGAAAGCCATCACTAAAACATCTTTGCTCTTTTCACTATCTCCCTCTGACACACAACCCAAATAATCGAATTCCTTTTACCCGAATCTTCAACTTGTATTAAACTCAGACTATCTAAGCAAGAAACGAACTTTAAATAACATCTGCTCCCTTTTCTAAATCCCTTATTAAAGTCGTTTTTCCCACTTGATCCTATTCGTGACGAGAGAGACAACCAAAAGAAAAGCTTTTAACCAAAAAGTCTGCCTTCTGAATAACTTTTTAAAATAAAAACACACAAACAAACCAATGAAAAAAATTCAAAGCAGATCAAGAACAATTATAAACCCGAGACAATTAAGAAAATAAACAAATAACTACCTGAACCCTAGCTTGCGTCGCACGATTCTCTGCCGACGCGATCGCAGTAGCGGCGGCGTTTATCGTCTCCAGCGTGCTGGACTCTCCGTTAACACCTCTCATCTTAAAGTGTGCCGGAAACGAAATGGAATCCAACCAGAAAACAGAGAGAGAAAGTGAGGGAGCTTGAATATGTATATTTTCTTCCTTAAAGGAAAACGAAATGGAAGAGAAGTTCGTGTATGAAACTAAAATTGATTTGTGATAACCTATAGTTTGATGGGTTGGAGGGAAATGCAATGTTAAGAAAATTGTAGAAAGAGAGAGCGTTGGGTGTTATTTGGTCATAAAAGTAACGGTTTTGAGGTCAAACACGGCAACGACTTGGGATTTATTTCTCCGTAATTAATAATCTGAAAATATTTCATAAATAATTGAGTTGTTAACTTCCAAGTAATTGTCAAAAGGTGCACGTGTGGGGTGGCAGGAGAAGATTCTCCCCACTTTAAACTAGATTGCGTACCCCTTTAAATATCTCTCCCTAGCTCTCATATTTGTTTTATTAGTGAAAATTAATTCAAATATAAAATACTTAAAAGGATTTTTTAAGAATAAAAATTTCAAATAAACATTACAATTTTAAATCAAACAAAAACTTTGTGGTATGATTAAAATATAATAAGAGTCCTTGTCCATCCTATACACAATCTTTCTGAAATTGATGTCCACCTTGACACCCTTTTAACAACAAGAGAAGTGCTTTTGCAATGCTACAAATCCAACTCCTTTTTCTCATCATCCCTAGCTCTTTTCATTACATATATCACAAACTTCGGATTTCACTTGGCCAAAACTTGCTTACTTTTATTGTTCACCTAAATAGATATGGGGTCCCCACTATAAAAATCCCTACCCTTGGCTTTTACTTTTACCCTTCTTAGCAAACCTCGTACGTATCATATCTATAAACACGCGCCTGTAATAGTATTAGAACCAGTTATGATTCCTATATCTAGACACTCAATTGGGCTATAAATGGAGAAGTAGACACATGTTTTATACTAGAAAAGTAGAAGTGAAAGGTTTTACGCGACGAACTAGGAATGTTGGGAAAAGTTGCAGCATGGATAATGGAATATATAGTTGGTTACTTACCATTGATGAATATGAGTACGAGATGGTAAATGTCGTTTTCTAGTTAGTCCAACCAGTTAGGTTACAAGGTGAAAATCATCAATTCTGATCCTCTTGTAGTGTCCCATACTCTTTCTGAAAAAACATTTCCTTGTACACTACAACAAAGGATGTCTTTCTCGACATTTGTTTTCTGCGACAAAACAATATTCGTCGCAAAAAGACAACCTTTAGCAATGTTTAAAAGAGTTCGTCACTAAATGTTACGTTTTTTTTTTTGCGACGAAACAATATTCGTCGCAAAAAGACAACCTTTAGCAATGTTTAAAAGAGTTCGTCACTAAAACCTAACATTTAGTGACGAAACTAAAAAGCGTCGCGCAAGGGAAAACTTTTAGCGACGTTCAGAAAAAATCGTGGCACAATCGAGACAAATGGGTGATGTTTTCTTGTATTCGTCACGAAATAATGCAATCACAACGTAATCTATAAACGTCACCATAACTTGTCAAATATTTTGCGACGATCTTCATTAATCGTCACTAAATATCAAGTATTCAGCGACGAAATATTAAAATTATCACCAAATGTTTCACATTCAGTGACGAATTTTTAGAAACGTCGCTGAATGTATACATTTGGTGACGATTTCTAAAAATCGTCACTAAATGATTGAAATTTTCATAAATTATTAAACTAACATTTTTATAATCTATCATAGTTATGATATGTTTTATTGGAGATTTTATTTGAATGTTTACAATATATTATTAAAAAAATGTCAACATAATATTAAGTGTTTTACAAAATAGGTTATAAAAATGTTTATTAATTTTATGAATATAATAATATGATATATAAGAACAATACAGTATGAACTTTGAATTAGAAGTTACCTAACCCATACACTCGTAGAACTATAACAATAACAGTCCACATTCAATAGTACGCAACTTGAACCCTAAGTGGTAAATATGTTGTTTGACAAATTATTACAGATACAACAATAAATAAACTTTAAAGCTGAGTTCAGTTGATTGAGTTGCTAACTGACAATGATATAATTATTTTTTAAGATTCTAAGTAACGTGAGAGTCGGTAAAGGTAAATGAGTCCCCGATGTCTAGATTCACCAGAAGGGTCCTTGCATGTTCTCACGCACCAATTGAAACAGTAATAGTTGTTCCTTCAATAGTAGGGTTTTTTACACTCTCTTGCAAAAGCTTTGTTTTTTACACCCTCTTGCAATAACTTTCCCGCTATAACTAACTGAGATGAGGATGGAGTGAATAAGTCGCTAGATTTAGTACCTAAAACATAAACAATATAGAAGTTAGATATTGTCATATTAGTAAACCGTTAAATGAACTGAAATTGGAGTGACATGCATACGTGCATGAGCAGACGAAGTATTCAGAATTGACGAATTTTTCCAATCAACTAATTTTCCTAATCCTTTACGGAGTCTTGCGATATCGCTTTTGCCTCTTTGGGCATACATGTCACCTTCGAGACTGAAGGCAGCTAAAAACAACATGTACTATAAACCATCATATGTGAATATATATAATAGCTTCATAAAAGGAAATGAGAGGTACATAATAAGGAAAATGACGTTGTTCGGATGATACTAAACATCTTGAAGCAGAAGATCCGCCATGGAAGTCTTACGATGATTAGTATATAAACTGAAGATTTCTTTGTCAGTGTCGGTTTGATCAGCAGGGACAATTTTGCTACATTCCTCCCAACGGTATGAATTAGTGTCATACGAAAATAGTCTCCATGTCAACATTCCTTCATTAATAATATTAAGAGGTAAATTATGTAAAAGTCGATTTAGAATAAAACGATGATATGTTTAACTCTAATTTTAATGACAACTGAAACTAGTTCAGTTTAACACTTATACATCTTCAATGTGCCTTATGATATGAAAGTTACCCTTGCTAAAAAGTAAAATACTCTTGATACAATTTCAAGAGTATACAGAAATTTCATCGAATACCTTACAGACATGACAAACTCATCCAAAGATTCAAATGCAAATCATATGTTTTCCGTTCCATCATACTAACATTAACACATTCTATGATACTTCCATTCATAGACAACCTAAAACCATATAGTGAATGCATATATAATCGTCCGTTCAAAACTGAACATAACACTTTCAAAACATGTGAAAGCCGAATGGTGTATAATGACAAGCAACTTGCATTCTGGTAAGTTCCTCAGTAGGCAAACTCCAGAAACAACTTCAGAAGATTCAGTAACATTGATGTCAACTAAATAGATGAAGACTCCGAAAACTAGTTGAGCAAAATCTAAACTCTCCAATGTCAATGTGCAAATAACATAACATAAATAAATCAATGAACAAATACAAAACACAAAGAAATCAACTTTATCACCGTAAAAAGCACCCTATGTATAGATCTACACAAAGAACGTCCAAATCTACCCTAGAAGGATAAAAATCTCAACTTTTTCTATTTAACAATGGTAAAATACTTGTTGTAGAAATGAAGATCGCAACTAAAAATACAACAGATAGTACAAAAGAACTGACAGGATTATAGACCGTGTTTTGAGATGTAGGATGATGACTTTGATAAAAGGGTAAGACGTCAGAGATCGATGATT
>JANQAP020000584.1:9983094-9995278 GCA_026874005.2 Erythroxylum coriaceum | reverse complement strand
GCTGAGTTGAAAGAAAAGTCAATGAACCCACTTTTTAAGTTCGGAGAAATGGCTAAGTAAAATAAAGCGTCGAATTGTTCATCAATTGTATGAGTTATTCATCCCCAGAGTTCGAATCTCTCTTTCCAATTCTGATAATGACTTGGTTTTTTTTTCAAATTTATCAATTTTTTTTGCTTTCGCTTTATTTAATATATTTATTTATTTATTTAATATATAAAGATATAGAATAAATAAAATGCTCGTAAAAGAAAATGTTCAAACAATCGAATAGAGTTATCAATATCAAGCAATGTAACCTTGTAAGATTACTTACAACATGATGAATGTACATCTGCTTCATCAAATTGAGGGGAAAGGGGCAAAAAAAAAAAAGGGCTGTAACACACCTTTCTCTGTACTGTACATTGATCTTCATCTTCCACCTGTAAACCAAGTGGCACACTAAGCTATGAATATCGATCAGAAAAAACTTAGAAGGGCTGTGACATAAGCAGCATGGCCAACCTCAAGGCAATGATCAATTCATCCTTAAAACATCTTCCAAGGATTTGAAATGTCAAGGAAACACATTCCCAACTTAACGACGCACAGAAAACTAAAGTACGAGTTTTCAAGGTTCCTGCTTATTCCCCAGCTTCTCCTCCTGGGGATCTTAGAACCCAGCAACTGGTGAAAATAAAAATAAATCCTTCTCAACTACGGCAACGAAGGGGCAAGGTCTGTGATGCACTTTCCCCCAGTCATCATTAATCCAAATTGACTAGCCTCACTTCCTTGCTGTGTCTGCTCAATTTCGCATTACTCAAATAGTGATTGTTAAGCTACCAAAAATTTCAGAGGCATCCAAACTGCTATTTCAATACGAGTACAAGAACTGTCCGAAAGTTCTATAAAATGGGCGCAAAATGGGCAGTAGCATGTCTGGTCAAAGTGAAGGAAAACTAGCTAAGCTTCCTATCTCTTCAAAGTCAGTATATTGCTTGTTTTCCTTACATATCAGTAAATTAGCACTAGGAACCCTGACAGCTTCAAGCCCAAAACCTTCACTGAAAGATCCGAAGTCTGAGTCGTCGTCATCGCTATCAATATCTTTTGGAGTCACACGGTTTTGGTAGCTCCTGCGCTGAACAAGAAGTACATTGAAGTAATAGCTTACCAAGTCCGTCCTTGGCTTTTTAGGAAAATACCTGTGTGCATAGTCCCAGAAGCACTTGCCTTGTGATGGGGAATTAGATCTCACCATATCCTTGAATTTTAATTCTTCTTCATCAGTCCATCTAAGTGAAACTTCCTCACCCATGTGGTCAAATTTCCAGCGGTAAAATAATGGGCCTAGTTCAATCTTTAACTTCATTCTTTTCTCGGCAATATGAAATCGAACACATATAACAGAGCCTGGATATGGGCAATGACACGATTCAGGTCTGCCCTTTCCAATAGGATCCCTTTCCAGCGGGACCATGTGGTCTCCATTATCCAAAGGCAGTACTTGTATGCCTAGCCATTTCAAATCACTCTGAGAAGGGATGCCAATCCATTCAGGAACCTCAGCTTGAAAGCTAGTCCCTAAAGGAACATGCAGTTTAAAATGTTCGCCCCCAGATTGGCCAAGTTTTACGTTTGTGGCCGAGAAATCAACATTCAAAAGTGTTTGGTCCTTGAAGTCTTTCTCAGTATTTGACATAGAAGGGCTCATTGGTTTTTTTCCAGACTTGCAATTAGAGCACGGATGAGGTTTATCCATAGCAGGAAGGCACTCTCTGCATCTTAATTTGTCCGACAACTTATCAGTGAGACGAGTTACATCGTCATACATAGCAGGATGCATCTTTTGATTGTTCTGCAAGTTTGAATTACATCAAAATCAAAACACGTACTGAAATTCTAGCTGAAACATTGATACCTCTTCGCCTAAACTTAGACACATCCCAATTAATTCACTCCAATCTAGAATTCCTAACTAAAAGGCTTCATTCACCTAGATAAACTCAATGAAAGAAACAAAAGAAAGAACAAATTCTACTATTATTTTTCAACAGCAGTAGGAAAGGCTCCCCTTGCCTTCGAAAGGAAACATAAATATACAAATATGATGTAATTCAATTGTTACGGTTTGATCCAATTGCAAGGTATGGGACTTGAATCCCACATTGATTAAATACAAAGTTAGTGTGGGATTTATAAGAAATTTAGGCTCTCCACTCTCATAAGCTAGCTTTTGGGGTTAGTTCTCTTAAAGTCCTTATCAATTGGTATCAGAGCCGGTCTTGGAGTGGTGGCCCACGGAGTGGTGGCCTGGGAATGCCAGCCGTGACCAACGTGGCCGTGACCAACAAAGATCTCGGAGTGGTGACCCATGGAGTGGTGACCAAAAAGTGTCAGCCGTGACCAACATAATCGTGACCAACGAGGACGTTGATCCTTATGGGGAGACCAATGTTACGGTTTGATCCAATTGCAAGATATGGGACTTGAATCCCACATTGATTAAATACAAAGTTGGTGTGGGATTTATAAGGACTTTAGGCTCTCCACCCTCATAAGCTAGCTTTTAGAGTTGGTTCTCTTAAAGTCCTTATCATCAATGCCCCCAACTAACTCCCATGAAATCAAAACCAACAAAAATATTGGTGATGCCAATAAGCATTATCCTAAAAAAGCAAATGAAGCAGTAGATGTTCTGATGCCAGTCATACATCTTAAGACACCAACTGATATCAGAATTTTTATGTAGCATAGTGAACCTTTTCAAAACTGGTTAGAAATGGGCGCCACTATCCCAGCCCTGATCCAGACTAATGTAGTGTATGTCGGACCCGCATATATCAACTTAAAAAATCTGTTCAAGCCTTCAAGGTATAAGTACACTACTTAACTGACGTAGAATGTCTAGCAAATGATCTCAACTTAAAGGGTAAGTGTTATTTTAAGGTTATTTAAGTCTTTTTATTTATATTTCAATACTTTTCTTATTTAATTATGAATCTTGTTATTGTATTTACTATCCTATAAATATGTATTTTCTATTTCTTTTAGAAAACAACAATTCTAATAATGTACAGACTTTACCCTCAATTGGACTTTACTTTTCACCATTCTAAAACTTATTTATTAAATCCCAAATGCATAATTGAGTGCTAGCCTTTGTTTCATGTTAATACACTACATTAGGTTGTATCAGATCTTTTACATTAGTTTGTATCAGATCAGGAAGACTTGGCCAATCTAATGGTGGTACGTGACATAGATGTGGCAGGTGACAGCTCTCATGATATAAATCAGGGACCTAAGGCCTCCCGACATGATGTACAAGATCAAAGGGTGACATTTGAGAACTTTGGAGCAACAAATGAATCTTAGATTCTAGCGTTTCGAATTTGCAGATGGATTAGATACTTTAAGCTTGGTCCTAACAAAAATTTAAAAAACAAAAGGATGTGTATCAAAGAAGCCTAGCTCATGAACAGTCTATCTGTAGACCAATTCTTGCAAATGGGCATAGACAATAGGTCTATATGGTAGATTAAGATGAGGGTGATTTCTTCACAAAACCTGTGAGCAACAATGGATACAAAAAGAATGGCAATGATGACAAAGATACCAATGAATTTAGGTGAAAAGTAAACTTCATTTTCTTAGAATAATTTGAATGCCAAAGAATCTTTAGATTGGATTGTAGAAGTAAACAAGGTTTTTGAGTCTATAGAGATTCTAGAAGAAAAAAAGCTTGAAATCTGTGACATGCAAATTAAGTGGCAGAGCATCTGCAAAGCAGAAAAGATTTCAGTCCAGAAGTAACCATCAGGGGAAAGTACCCAGTAAAAACTTAGTATACGAAGAAGAAACTATTACAAAAAAAATTTCTCCTTAGGGTTAGAAATCTATACATGAATATACTTCATATTTATAAGTCTAGCAGAGAGGAATGGCTTGATGGAGACTGACGACCAACAAGTTGTTAGAAATTTGAAGGGTCTAAACCCAATAATTAAAGACAAAAGAAGGGTTAAGGTACTGGGAATGTTATATGAAGTTAGAAATATTGCTTGAAAGGAAGAACTAACATTACAGGAGAAGAATAGGCTAGAACATTTTCACAAGAATTATAGCGAGACAACTATAGGATGTTCAATGACAAGAGTAAGTTAGTTCCAGATATCTTTACTCATAATGATCGATGTAAAGAGGAGAAAGTGGATGAAAAGAAAGTGACAAAAATAAAAGGGTAGAAGGCTATGGATCCTTATGCCAAACCAGTCCTAACTAGTCTCAAGAAAGAATTTCATGTGGTAGAGTGAGGAAGAGGATGATGAGATTTGTTGAGGTCCATAGGGACGATCACGAGTATAGAAATGATGGAAAAGATAGGTAAAATTATGTGGTCAAACAAATAATGTTTACCTCAGGAACAAGAAGATAAACATTCAAATGCGTCAATTATTTCAAACTAAGTGCATTATTAGTAACTATTTGTTTGATGTGATTATCAATAGTGGTAATTGTGAGAATATCATTAATAAGAATGTTGTAGACAGTCCAGGTTTAAAGACTGAAACATACCCTAATCAATTTGATTAAGACAACCAAAAAGATTAAGATAATAAAATAGTGTAAAGTATCTTTTTTCATTAACAATACAAAGATAAGTATATTATAATATTATGGGCATGAATGTTTGTCACTTGTTATTTGGTAGACCTTAGCATTTTACTGTGTCAATGCAATAAAAAAGAAAAAACCTACAAGCAAGAGAAAGATGATATTAAGTTTCCCTTATTCCCATTTAAAGGAAGATCCAAAATCAAACTTTTAGGAAGGGCGAACTTTCTTTACAATTACACATTCAGAAAATGAGATGGCAATATATTCAAGAAGTATAAGTAGATGCATGCGTTAATTATGAAACAAGTGTTGGTAGTCTAAGAGGATAAAAGGCAAAAAAGCTCTAAAGATAGTCAAACTGCGACGAGAGGTGTTCATATAGAACCAAAACAGAGAAATTGAAGGGAACTAAAGTCAATTACAGGAACCAATACCGTAAAAAGCAAGTGTTTGAAGTTGCAGATCAAGCAATGTTACGAATATAGTACCAAAGTTGGTAACAAATTTGACCTAGCTATGGTATAATACTGGTAACGTACTATTTCGGATAATTTTTTAAAATTATAAAATAGTTCTTCAATTTTATATAATTAAAATTTAATCTCCTATTATAAAATTTATTATATTAATTCTAATTTTTCTTAGCATTTAATATTTAATAATAAAATTAGATTATAAAATACTAAAATATAAAACTAAGATTATTTCATAAGTTATAAAAATAAATTTACCGTACATGCCTATGTTAGAAAACAAAAAACAATTATTCAAAACAATGTTGAAAAAGAAATTGAAGAAAAATATAACAAGCAAAGCTTAAAGGATGAAAGTAGTCAATGAGCATAAAAAATATTTTTAATTGTATAAAAATTATTTCCCTAATAAAACTTAGTTCCATATTATAATTAAATTAAAAAAACATTTCAAATTGTGACTCAACAACTCTATTTATTAAAATTAACATAAAAATAATTTTTTAGAAATAATAACTATTTAAAAATATTTTTATATTTAAAAATATTTGGAAATAAAAAAAAATTATTCAGTCCTCCAACTGTTCTTAATTTATAAATGTAATCTGGTATTTTTGGTTCTTTTGTTTATTTCGATGTACCAACTGTACCTGAAAATTTTCAATACAACTTGGTACTTGAATTCAGTTCGGTACAGAGAAATTTGGCACCGGTACCAGTACCAAATTCAATACACTAAGATTAAGTGATCGTATTCCAGGAAAAAGAAAGGTTTCTCGTAGAAATTTGTAACAAGCTGCAAATTAAAAAAGTATGGACCAATCCAGATTTTGAATAAGATTAATGATAATGCCTCTTTCGCAGACCTACCAAATATTATAAGGATTCTTCAAAATATTTAAGATGGTGCATACTTACCTACCTAATTTATCAAATAATCAATTGTATCCAAATGTCTAAGATATCTCGAGATCGATTTTTTCTTAAGTGGAAAGAAGTGAGTTAAAAACGTACATCAAATATCAAATAAATCAAATTGTAAGAGTCACAAACTTTTAAGTTTTTTTTAAAACTACTTAATTTTTATGATATGTTCTAGTATTTCCTTATTTAATTAAAAATTTTACCAGGACTTGTATCTAATACATAACAAATATATTATTTCCATATCTTTAAAAGACAACCTTAATAACATATAGACTAGCCTATAAATATATAATTTAAGTTTCTTTAGAAAACCATAATAATTTAAAGATTTGTCTCTCAATTTGGGTTCAGCAATTTGAAACTTATCAAGTAGCTAATAGCCACTGTCACTGACTTAAATGTAATTTTTGGCCACCATTTAAACTCCAACTCAAGTCTTCACACAATTTCCATACTTGAATACAAAGAGAAAAATATGATGCCTATGAACATAACAAGAATAAGCTGTTTTACATATCACAGATTGCTAGATTTAATTAATTTAGCCAAAACTGTTTCTGGTATTAGCTTTTTGAAGTTTGAAATAACCGACTTCTTCCATATCAATAGTTCCGAACTCATGCTAAAACTTTATTTTCAAGAAACCAAACTAAACATAAATAGAACTACCTAATACCTTCATTTAAAGCTAACCAATGTTGATCACCCTCTGTCAATACTTAGCATCATGATCTATATACAATTTAAACTCATTTACTGACAGCATGTTCTTTATTATGCAAAAAGAATAGGCAGAGAATTATCATAGTTGAATGGTAAATAATTTATAAAAACTAAGATATTGTAGCAGACGTTTACTTTAACAATTCAGAAACAATCAGAACGTTCAATGGTTGTCTGAAATAAACAGATTAAAGAACATGAACACAATATCATCCCAACTACTGCCTCTTTACGTAAATTTTGCTCATGACTGGTACTCCATTAAAGGACAAACAACATGCCTAAACAAAAATTATCACTGAAGAAATTGTCCAGAAAAAGAATTGATATATCACAGGTAAAAAAGGGAAAAACAAACTAGTACTAAACGCACCTGCAAGAGTGTGTGCTTGTTGTTTGAAAAATCTGGCCTTCTTACCATCACAGCATCCCGTGCTCTAATAACCTGGATCCACATTTCGGTACCTATGTGTTTCTTCCAATTTGGCGGTGGTGGTATTCCTCCAACTGAGGGATCATTAGGACATTTTGCAATCTGGGTCACCCAGTTTAGCATTCTAGATAGAGATTCTCGTTTCCTCTTACGTGAAGTGGAATCTTTCCTACTGGTAATTGGACCAATGATCAGATCATTGTCATCATCGCTACACTTTCCTTTGTTGTAACCATTACATTTTTCGTCATCATCACTATGATTCTTTACAAAATTCACATTTTCAGAGTCTACCAAAGGACTTCCACTCCTACTTGCATTCATGTCAGCGCATTTTCCATTCTTTACTAGTTCTGTTGAACTGTGCGTATCAGACTTCACTTTTTTCTTATCATATTTATGCGATAACAAATGTTCAAACTGTGTCTCAAGTTCCAATGAAGCTAAGCCAAAATTACCACAATTCTGACATTCTCCATTCTTTAGAATATTATCACTGCATCTCCACTTGGAACAACTTTCCAACTTAAACAAGTACTTGAAATAAATCAATTTAATTGACGCAGAAGTTCCAAGATCCAACCCTAATTCTTTCGCAACAAAGGTCCAAAAACCATTAACTAATTCAAAGCCGCCTCTCTTTTTTACCACCCAAAGTAGTTCAAACAAATCCAGAACTTGCCCATTACCGAGCAATGCCGGAAGAGGCTTATGGCAACTCCTACCAGTTTCCTCATTTAGAAACGCTGAAAGAACTTGATCAAACACGCCTCTTAAGCTAAGCCAGTCATCATTATCAGGATCATCAACCAGACAACAACTTTTCCCAATATCTTGCCAACAATTACCACCACCCTGATGCCTATTAACAACATCAGCAAAATCCAAGGCAGAGAATCTTGTAAAAGAAGACCATCCTGCCATGGACTTTTATTTTCGGGGCTCCTTCTTACTCACTCAGCGTCCTCCTTTAATCGGAAATTAACCGGAAAAGTGGGAACTTTCGTTTTCCACGTTCTATATTCCTAGCTCTATTTCAGAAGAAACATCAAAGAAATGAAGAGACAGACACGTGACTGAAAGAGAACTAAAAGTTGACATAAACCTTGAAATCTGAGTGACATGTTGATCTTAATAGTGTATCCTAATCAGTTTCCAAGATTTTACCTTCATTTCGGCTCGTTGAATTGGATTTGCTCTCCTGTTGATACGGGGAAAAGAAAGGGGATAAGAGAAAAAAAGGACAGTCAAAGATTAAGGATTGAAAGAGCTTTCGGTGGTTTAAAACAGTATAAAATCAACAAAATACAGGAGGTGGCGAATTGAAGAAAAAGAGTGAGGAAAGGCAATTTATTGAATAAGTATCCTAACTCGGAAAAATGATTTATATATCAATTGGACTGGACTTGGAGTGTCCAACCAAGATAATAAAATAGTTGAAGAAGCTTGCTTGGTGCATCACAAAACCAAATCTTTGGCAACCATTTTAGACAAGAGATGAGCGATTTGATTTTGATCAATAATTAACCTAAAATAAGAGTTATCTTCATCCTTAGATGATATTGCCTTATCACGATTTCAACATCTAACTCAAAAATCACGTTATGTCATTCTATTGATTTAATCCAACACAAAGGTTGCGTTTGGATTTGCGATGCAGTAGGGGATAAATACTTATTTACCGCAGTCACATGTTTGGATCTGCGGTGAACAACTGAAGGTTAGAAAAAAATACGGTATCATCGCAGAAATCAATAAGCAGAGAGATGGTTGCGGCAAGAAACTACTTATGCGGTAGAAATTTTACTTTCTATTAATAACCTTCAGTACAAGTATTATTTTCCATTATTCTCTTAATTAATATGACTAATAATATATTTTTATGAAATATTTTATTTACTAAATTTATTTTATTTATTTTTTCTTATTTTATTATTTATAATTTTAAATTTAGATGATTAATAATATATTTTTTAATTATTTATACAACAATTAATAGTTTATTAAATCAATAAGCTTTTTAATCATTTTATCTTTTTTTTAGAACTCATAACTGCACTTGCCAAATATCTATTTTTACATTTCAGTAGTTATCAAAACAACAATCACAAATGCATAAATACTTATTAAGAATAAGTACTTATCATTTCAGCATGTTGATTTCAACAGGTTATCAACCGTCACCGCTCCCCCAAACTTAACCAAAGCCTCTTAATGGCAAGAGCTTCGATAGTATTTGGAGCACAAGCTACCGACATCTTAGTACTTACGTCATGAATAATTAAAGATCGTTCATAATCAATTGAACCATCTTTCTACAAAAACTGAAAACACCTATTCGCTTTGCTCATGTCAAGCTTTAATTTCATTGTCTTATTCTTCCCTTGTGTTTTTCTCTTCAAAAAATGGTTCATCTCCTATGCCTCCATTACAGTATCTATCAATAATCACCCACTAATAAATGCACTTTTAGACATGTATATAGAAAATGGCAATACATTCTTTAAATGACTGGCTAAGACCACCTTTGCAACAATCTTATACAAAATCTTACATAATAAGATAGGTTGCAATTTACTATTTCAAGTTTAATCTTTTTAGGGACCAAAATAATATGTGGCAGCGCACAATTATTTAAAATACTCAAACAATATAACATTATATTAAAAGAGTATGTATATATATATATGTGTGTGTGTGTGTGTGTGTGTGTGTGTGTGTGTGTGTCTAATTTTTTCATATTAATATATAACTAGGGTTGTAAAAGGATGGGCCAGACCTAGGCCATCTATGGGCTGAGCCTGACCAAGTTTTTTTTATTTTAGTTAGAGAGTCTAACTTATAATTAGATCAAACTTGAATCATATGGCCCAAGTTTAAGTCTAATTAAGCTTCGACAAATCCAAAATTTTATCCAAGGTTAAATTAGTTAAACTTTACCAACCTGAAGCTTAATTGAGCCATACCAAATTGAAAACTTGACCCATAAAAACCTCTAAATTAGAAAAAAGTAGTTTCAATGACAAACATTTGCATTTACACAAATCAAAGAATATGAGATGGGAGGGATTGTCAACACTTAAATGTAGAACTAAAACAAGCATCTTTCTCTTTTAACCCTACACACACACCCATAAAAAAGGAGAGAAGAATCACTTTTACGTTACCCAAAATTATACCTAGCATGAGTCTTCAAGTGCTTCATAATGCTATGGATCTTTAGAATAAGAACTGAGATGGATTCTTAGAGAGCATTTGATGGGTTGTTCAAATTCTCTTACTTGGATAAGAAGCATACAACATCCACTAATAAGACTTTCCTAATGCACCAACATTCATCAACATCACCTTTAACCTTTGATCTGATCGAGCTATAATAGAGATGGTCATAATTCCACACACTCAAGCATGGTTCATCAAATATTTTCAAACCTAACAAACCATCAATGATGGTTATGTAGGAAAATCCATAAGCATGTATCACATACACGTAGTGCAGAAAACAAAAAAAAATTTGTTCCGAGACTTTCCCAAAGTCCAGGATCTATGTGCCTATACAAGAAACCTAGCTGAAAATTTCCAATTCACATATATGTTCATAACATATATATATAGGAATTTATGGCAATTACACAAGTCAATTATTCTTATAATAACCATGTATCTTGTGTGTAGTCTCCTTCATTCTTTGATCTTCTACACGTGGGGTTGTCGCAAACCACAACGACCAAAACAGACCATCTCTAACAGTATCTATGCAGAGATCGGAGAAACTAACCGAATCATAACTCTTTGATCCGGAAAAGGCTAGAACAAAGAAGAGAGTTCTAGCCAATAGTGCTAGCTCTCTTCTTTGTTCTATGGAGAGCAAAAACGTGAAAGCCAAAATAAAGAGGAAGAAGATGAGAGAGATGAGAGAGAAGTAACTAGCTTACTTTACAATTCTCACGATCTTCATCCTTTTACTTGCTTTTGTTTTTGTCTTTACTTGTTTTTGTCTTTTATCATTTAAAGACAATAAATGGACAACTTCAAAGATCCCTCTCTTCCTTTTCCATGTTGTACACACATCTTATATATGTATATAGATATATATATAAATGTTGAGTTAGTCCAATCACACTAGAATCGGTCCTACCGAGTCTTGAGTGTGAAAAAAACACCAAAGACCTGTTTCAGCAATATCGATGTCGCGATCTCATTAGGACATATCTCGATCTCATCATGATCTATTTAGTTCTATTGCTCTCTATATAATAGATCTCTATCCAAAACCATTTTACGAATCCTTCGAGTCACTCTTATGCATGTGACCCATTAGGTTCCCGGTTATATTGACCACTTGGATTAACTTTTAATCCAAGCAAGTCATGAGGGGCATCTAGCAACACATCATGACCCCCAATTGACCGGAAAGTAAATGGATTGACGAACGAACCCATACTCATCACGAACCATCTCATGAACCCTCCCATAGACAATTGCTCTGCAATTCATCCTTTCACTATACTATACCCCACTTAGTTATGAGTATAGGCAAAGTGTCAACTCTCACTAGACTGACTACGTCAAATCTAGCTCAAGTGATATCAATTCTCATCCTGGGAGTCATTACTCTATATGTCAATAAAGATATTTTTCATGACACATGTTCTCTAGCTAGAGATTTCCAAGTGATGACCCCGATAAGAGGCCGTGAGTATCATCTTCTGCTATCACAAAAGTGGTGAATTTTCTATTGGCTACTTAATTACCTTCGAATACCTCAAGATGTACCCAATCATCACCCTATGAGCGACCTTTGCAAGGTAACAAGGAATGGAGTCAAAGCACATAATCAGTATCTAAGATATCCTTGAGTACCTCAAATGTAAGGATACTTGCACCATTGCTATAATGAGATTATCACTGACATTAGAATAGGACATCCATGTGATGATCTCATAGTAGGTCATCCAATGTACTTAGTACCTCTAGTAAGCATCCACATCTCAACTCTAAACATCTCATGTTTACAGTTTCT
>JANQAP020000584.1:9970118-9982994 GCA_026874005.2 Erythroxylum coriaceum | reverse complement strand
CAGACGACATCTGTGTTATTGTTCACGGATGTCGTCTGTGTTATCGATAGCGCTATCGTCTGTGTTACTATTCACAGACTGCAGAAAGAAAAGAAAAATGAGACACAAGACGGAAATGAGAAGGAAGAAATGAGACGGAAGAAAAATGAGATGCAAGATGAAAATGAGACGGAAGAAATGAGACGGAAGCAAAATGAGACGGAAGACGGAGATGAGACAGAAGGAATAAGATGGAAGGAAAATGAGACGGAAGACAGAGATGAGACGGAAGGAATAAGACGGAAGGAAAATGAGATGGAAGACGAAGATGAGATGGAAGGAATAAGACGGAAGGAAAATGAGACGCAAGATAGAAATGTGACGAAGGGAAGCCAAAAATGAGACGCAAGCTACAAGACGATGAAAATGATAGACCATTCCGAAGATAAAGTCGACCTTCGAGGTCTTTATGAAAGTTGTAAAGATTGATGATGATGTTTCCGAAGTTTAGCTCAGGGAAGCAGGGTCCGACATGTTTGGTATCAGAGCAAGTATGAAGTATGAAATATGAATAAGGAAGTGAGACTTCGAAAACGGGGTCCCACATACAGGAGTAGTAGCTTAGGTCATTTGATTATGAATCATATAACACATATGAATCTTGCTTGTTAGGCAAGATGATTAAATTAATATTTAAAGGAAAGGGTGAACAAGCGAATGAGTTATTAGACTTAATATATTCTAATGTATGTGGTCATATTTCCATTCATGCCAGAGGTGGTTTTATGTACTTCGTTACCTTTATTGATGATTATTTACGATATAGGTATGTGTATCTAATAAGATACAAGTCTAAAGCATTTGAAATGTTCAAACAATTTAGACATGAAATACATAAACAACTCGGTAAAAGTATCAAGACACTTTAATTAGATTGAGGTAGTGAATACTTGAACGAAAAGTTTCTAAGTTATCTCAGTGATAACGGGATTGTATCCCAGTGGAATCCACCTTACATACAGCAACATAATGGTGTGGCTGAAAGGAGAAACTGAGCCTTGTTGGACATGGTAAGGTCAATGATAGGCTTAACAGATCTATCGAAATTCTTTTGGAGTTGTGCACTCAAGACTGCTGTTTATGTGATAAATAGAATCCCTTCAAAAGCAGTTGACGTTACTTCATATGAGATATGGACTAATAAAAAACTTTATCTTTCTCATATGAAAGTTTGGGTTTTTTAGCTTACATGAAGCGAATTCAATAAGACAAGCTTGAAGCGAAATCTGATAAATGTCTATTTGTAGGATATCCTAAGGAAATAATCGGATATCAGTTCTACAATGCTTTAGAGCAAAAGGTGTTTGTCTCAAAGCATGCTGTCGTTTTAGAGAAAGAGTTTCTTCTAAGGGAAGATAGTGAGAGCAAAGTTGAACTTGTTGAAGTTTATAATGCTCAAATAGATGCAAATCAACTGCCTGAACTCGAGATTGTTGTTTATAGAGATGAGACAATAGTTGAACCTTCTGACGCACAAAATGTTCGTAGGTCAACCAGGATACATAATGTTCTAGAGAGATATGGATATCTAGTAAGTGAACATAATGACGTATTGCTTATAAAGGACGATGAGCCTATAACCTATGAAGAGGCTCTAAAGAGTTCATAATATGAAAAATGGCTTCAAGCTATGAAATTCGAAATGGATTCCATGTTTGAAAACCAAGTATGGACTTTGATTAACCTACCCAAAGGGTTAAAACCCATAGTTGTAAGTGGATTTTCAAGAAGAAAATCGACATGAATAGTAATGTGATTACCTATAAAGTGAGGCTAGTTGCTAAAGGTTATCGTCAAAAACAAAGAGTTGACTATGACGAGACATTTAGCCCTATAGCCATGCTTGAATCCATTAGAATAATCCCAGCCATTGCTGCTCATTATGACTATGAGATATGACAAATGGATGTAAAGATGACTTTTTTGAATGGAAACCTATTCGAGGATGTGTATATGATACAACTTGAGGGCTTCATATCCAAAGATGGTGAAAAGGTATACAAGCTTCAGAAATCCATTTATGGATTAAAACAAACATCTAAAAGTTGGAACATCCGATTTGATGTGACAATCAAAGAGTTTGGTTTCTCATAAAATTTGGATGAACTTTGTGTGTACAAGAAGGTCTATGGGAGTGCTATCATATTCCTTGTGTTATATGTGGATGGCATATTGGTAATAGGAAATGATGTCTCAAGTTTGCAATCTGTCAAAATTTGGTTGTCCCAAAATTGCTCTATGGAAGACCTTAGAGAAGCAACTTATATATTGGGAATAAAGATCTATAGAGATAGATCAAGGAGGTTGCTAGGTCTTTGATAGTCTACATACATACGTAAATGCTAAACAGGTTTATCATAGAGCAGTCCAAGGGAGTTCCTATGACTCATGGGAAGAAACCCTCGAAATCATGGGAAGAAACCCTCAAAATCTATGTGTCCCAAGACGCAAGATGAGAGGACTCGCATAAGTTTGATCCCGTATACTTCGACAATAGGATCAATCATGTATGCTATGTTATGTACAAGACCCGATATATCATATGCTCTAAGTGTTACGAGCAGATATCAATCAGATCATGGTGAGCGTTACTGGGTGGCTATCAAGAATATCTTAAAGTACTTGAGAAGGACTAAGGATGCATTCTTGGTATATGGAGATGGAGATCTCGTAGTAAGCGGGCATAAAAATGTCAATTTTCATTCTAACCAGGATGACTCCAAATCTCAGTCAGGTTACATTTTCACATTGAATGGTTGAGCAGTCAGTTGGAAGAGTTTCAAACAAGAGACGACTGTAGATTGAACGATCGAGTCAGAGTACATTACAACTGTGAAAGCGACAAAAGAAACTGTTTGGATCAAGAAGTTTGCTATGAAACTTGGAGGGATTCCGAGCATTGTAGACCTAATACTGTTATATTGTGACAACAATGGGGCTATTGCTCAAGCCAAGGAACCAAGTTCTCATTAGAGGTCCAAGCATGTACTTAATAGATATTACCTGATCAGGGAGATCATTGATAGAGGTGACGTGAAGATAGAGAGAGTGCTCACAGATCAAAACATCGCTGATCCTTTGACTAAGTCACTTCTCAAATGAAATTTGATTATAGTGTACGCGCCTATGGTATTAGATACAAAGGTGATTGACTTTAGTACAAGTGAGAGATTGTTAGAGTAGTGCTCTAAAGGCAATCACCTTTAGCACTTTTGTACAAACTTTATTTTGATTAATAAAGCGAAAGGCATTTTTCATTAATTTGATATTCGTTTATATATGAATTGATATTGTTCTTAAATCGAATTAATGAAGTCCATGATACAAAACATAGCATGAAAGAAATCATGATGAGATCATGATAATGAGATTCCTATCATGTGCAATTATGTTAGTGTCTAAATTATCCCTAGTCATAGGATTAATGAGATAGGACACTGCTAATGTGGATAGACTAGCACATATTATACTCCATGATTTGATTAAGCAGTAGATCTCATAAACTGTAAGCATGAGATGTCTAGAGTTAACATGTGGATGCTTATTAAGAGTAGTAAGTACATCGAATGAATTGCTATGAGATTATCATAGGGATGATCTATCAAATGTCAGTGATTAATCTCATCATAACAATGGTGAAAATATCCTTAGACTTGAGGTACTCAAGAATATCTTGGATATTGAGCATGTGCTTTGACACCATTCCTTGTTGCCTCAAGATGAGGTCGCTCATAGGGTGGTGATTGGGTACAGCTATTGGTATTCAAAGGTAATTGCGTAGCTAATAAAGGATTCACCACTCCTGATAGAAGGAGATGATACTTATGGCCTCTTATTGGTGTCATTACTCAGGAGTCTCTGGCCAGAGCAGTTATGTGTCATGAAGAGAGTCTTCAATGACACATAGAGTAATGAGATCCCTAGGACTAAAACTAACATCATTTGGATTGGATGTGACATAGTCAATCTAGTGAGAATTAACACATAGCCTATACTCTGAATCAAATGGGGTATAAGATGATGAAGGGATAAATTGCACGGTAATTGTTTATGAAAAGGTTTGTAAGTTGGATAATTAACTATCAAAGAGTTTGTGTGTTAATTCACTTACGTTTCGGTAAATTGGCATCATGAAACCCTTCATAATTTGCTTAGATTAAGAGTTAATTTAAGTGGCATGAAACTATTTATGATATGCTCGGATTAAGAGTTAATTCAAGTACCCAAAATAACTAAAAATTTAAGGGTCACACGCTTAAAAGATCGAATGAAATACAAAGTTTGCATGGCTGTCATTTTTAGCAAGTCACGATCGTGACTTATCGTGACCCACTTTATAACTGGTGATACATAAATGAGTTCTTCACTAATGTACACACAAAATTAAGATAAACACCTACATAATTGAGAGGCAAAGGGTCCAGAAGAGTTCTGGAGGTTGAGAGGAGTGATCTTGAGGTTTGTTCATGCAATTTATGCAATTGTTGTATGAGTTTAATTGCATGTAACTTGTTTATGATCTAACTCTCAATTGAGCATTTACTTAAATTCATCTTGTTTGGTGCTCTAACTACCCTTACACATTGATTTTTCTTCATCTTTACGTGTTCTTCACTAGCTGTTGAAGGTGTTTGGTAACAAGTAGAAGATTCAAGAAAGGAGGAGCATTTACAAAATATATATGTTGTAATTTCGTGTTCTTACATTCTGCTTATACAAACATATGGATTCTGGATTTTTTGGGGATGACGTGATGTTGAAATTTTGATTCCAATGCTTCCACTATATAGCCATGTATGAGATACATGGACTCATGGCTCCCCTATAAAGACTAACCACTTAAACTATTGTTTATGCATTTAAACTGCTCGAACTTCTTCCTAACATAAATGATGTTGTTTTGTTTATATAATAAAATGATATTATTTCATATATTGATAAATACTTGCCCTCCTTTTCTAATTGACTACTCTTTTTTTTCTTGTCTCTCTTTACCCTAACTAGTTGTATTTCTCTCTCCATTTCTTTTTCTTTGTTAGGCCCATTTTACTTTGTTTTTATATTTATGTCATATGATTTTTTGGATTTTCAATTTATGTTTACAACTGTTTGTTTCTTTAACTTGTTAGAGTAATGCCCTAAAGGCAATCGCCTTTAGGGTGTTTTCGAAAAAGTTATGTACAGACTTTATTTTCAATAATAAAGAAAGGCATGTTTCATTAATTTGATTTTCATTATTTATAAATTGATATTGATTTATAAGCAAATTAATGAAGTCCATGATATAAGACATAGCATGACAGAAATCATGATATGATCATACTACTGATATTCTTATCATGTGCAATTATATCAGTATCTAAATTATCCCTAGTTATAGGATTAATGAGACTAGACATCGTTAATCCTGATAGAATAACATATGTCAAACTCCTTAATTTGATCAAGTAATGGATCTCAGAAACCATAAATATAAGATGTTTAGAGTTGAGATGTGGATGCTTACTAGAGGTACTAAGTATATTGGATGACCTACCATGAGATCATCACTTGGATGTCCTATTCTAATGTCAGTGATAATCTCATTATAGCAATGGTGCAAGTATCCTTAGACTTGAGGTACTCAAGGATATTTTGGATACTGATTCTGTACTTTGACTCTATTCCTTGTTACCTTGCAAAGGTCATTCATAGGGTGGTGATTGGGTATAGCTTGAGGTATTCGAAGGTAATTGAGTAGCCAATAGAGGATTCACCACTTCTGTGATAGCAGAAGATGATACCTACGGCCTCTTGTCGGGGTCATTACTTGGAAATCTCTGGCTAGAGTAAATATGTCATGAAGATTGTCTTCATTGACATATAAAGTAGTGAGTCCCAGGACGAGAACTGATATCACTTAGGCTAGATTTGACGTATTCAATCTAATAAGAGTTGACACTTTGCCTATACTCATAACCAAGTGGGGTATAGCATAGTGAAAGGATGAATTGCACAACAATTGTCTATCGGAGGGTTCATGAGATGGTTCGTGACGAGCATGAGTTCGTTCATCAAACCACTTACTTTCCAGTCAATTAGGGGTCATAATGTGTTACTAGATGCGGCTCATGAATTGCTTGGATTAAAGGTTAATTCAAGTGACTAACATAACTGGAAACCTAATGGGTCACAAGCACAAGAGTGACTCGGAGGATTCATAAAATAGTTTTGGATAGAGATCCACAATATGGAGAGAAATAGAACCAAATGGATCCCGATGAGATCGGGATATGTCTCGATGAGATCGCGACATTGATATTGCTGAAATAGGTCTCCAATGTTTCTTTCACACCTGAGACCCGATAAGAATGATTCTAGTATGACTGGACCACTTGCGCATTTATATGTATATATATATATATATATACATATAAATGCGCAAGTGGTCCAGTCATACTAGAATCATTCTTATCGGGTCTCAGGTGTGAAAGAAACATTGGAGACCTATTTCAGCAATATCAATGTCGCGATCTCATCGAGACATATCCCGATCTCATCGGGATCCATTTGGTTCTATTTCTCTCCATATTGTGGATCTCTATCCAAAACTATTTTATGAATCCTCCGAGTCACTCTTGTGCTTGTGACCCATTAGGTTTCCAGTTATGTTAGTCACTTGAATTAACCTTTAATCCAAGCAATTCATGAGCCGCATCTAGTAACACATTATGACCCCTAATTGACTGGAAAGTAAGTGGTTTGATGAACGAACTCATGCTCGTCACGAACCATCTCATGAACCCTCCGATAGACAATTGTTGTGCAATTCATCCTTTCACTATGCTATACCCCACTTGGTTATGAGTATAGGCAAAGTGTCAACTCTTATTAGATTGAATACGTCAAATCTAGCCTAAGTGATATCAGTTCTCGTCCTGGGACTCACTACTTTATATGTCAATGAAGACAATCTTCATGACATATTTACTCTAGCCAGAGATTTCCAAGTAATGACCCCGACAAGAGGCCGTAGGTATCATCTTCTGCTATCACAGAAGTGGTGAATCCTCTATTGGCTACTCAATTACCTTCGAATACCTCAAGCTATACCCAATCACCACCCTATGAATGACCTTTGCAAGGTAACAAGGAATAGAGTCAAAGTACAGAATCAGTATCCAAAATATCCTTGAGTACCTCAAGTCTAAGGATACTTGCACCATTGCTATAATGAGATTATCACTGACATTAGAATAGGACATCCAAGTGATGATCTCATGGTAGGTCATCCAATATACTTAGTACCTCTAGTAAGCATCCACATCTCAACTCTAAACATCTTATATTTATGGTTTCTGAGATCCATTACTTGATCAAATTAAGGAGTTTGACATATGTTATTCTATCAGGATTAACGATGTCTAGTCTCATTAATCCTATAACTAGGGATAATTTAGATACTGATATAATTGCACATGATAAGAATATCAGTAGTATGATCATATCATGATTTCTGTCATGCTATGTCTTATATCATGGACTTCATTAATTTGCTTATAAATCAATATCAATTTATAAATAATGAAAATCAAATTAATGAAACATGCCTTTCTTTATTATTGAAAATAAAGTCTGTACATAACTTTTTCGAAAACACCCTAAAGGCGATTGCCTTTAGGGCATTACTCTAACAAGTTAAAGAAACAAACAGTTGTAAACATAAATTGAAAATCCAAAAAATCATATGACATAAATATAAAAACAAAGTAAAATGGGCCTAACAAAGAAAAAGAAATGGAGAGAGAAATACAACTAGTTAGGGTAAAGAGAGACAAGAAAAAAAAGAGTAGTCAATTAGAAAAGGAGGGCAAGTATTTATCAATATATGAAATAATATCATTTTATTATATAAACAAAACAACATCATTTATGTTAGGAAGAAGTTCGAGCAGTTTAAATGCATAAACAATAGTTTAAGTGGTTAGTCTTTATAGGGGAGCCATGAGTCCATGTATCTCATACATGGCTATATAGTGGAAGCATTGGAATCAAAATTTCAACATCACGTCATCCCCAAAAAATCCAGAATCCATATGTTTGTATAAGCAGAATGTAAGAACACGAAATTACAACATATATATTTTGTAAATGCTCCTCCTTTCTTGAATCTTCTACTTGTTACCAAACACCTTCAACAGCTAGTGAAGAACACGTAAAGATGAAGAAAAATCAATGTGTAAGGGTAGTTAGAGCACCAAACAAGATGAATTTAAGTAAATGCTCAATTGAGAGTTAGATCATAAACAAGTTACATGCAATTAAACTCATACAACAATTGCATAAATTGCATGAACAAACCTCAAGATCACTCCTCTCAACCTCCAGAACTCTTCTGGACCCTTTGCCTCTCAATTATGTAGGTGTTTATCTTAATTTTGTGTGTACATTAGTGAAGAACTCATTTATGTATCACCAGTTATAAAGTGGGTCACGATAAGTCACGATCGTGACTTGCTAAAAATGACAGCCATGCAAACTTTGTATTTCATTCGATCTTTTAAGCGTGTGACCCTTAAATTTTTAGTTATTTTGGGTACTTGAATTAACTCTTAATCCGAGCATATCATAAATAGTTTCATGCCACTTAAATTAACTCTTAATCTAAGCAAATTATGAAGGGTTTCATGATGCCAATTTACCGAAACGTAAGTGAATTAACACACAAACTCTTTGATAGTTAATTATCCAACTTACAAACCTTTTCATAAACAATTACCGTGCAATTTATCCCTTCATCATCTTATACCCCATTTGATTCAGAGTATAGGCTATGTGTTAATTCTCACTAGATTGACTATGTCACATCCAATCCAAATGATGTTAGTTTTAGTCCTAGGGATCTCATTACTCTATGTGTCATTGAAGACTCTCTTCATGACACATAACTGCTCTGGCCAGAGACTCCTGAGTAATGACACCAATAAGAGGCCATAAGTATCATCTCCTTCTATCAGGAGTGGTGAATCCTTTATTAGCTACGCAATTACCTTTGAATACCAATAGCTGTACCCAATCACCACCCTATGAGCGACCTCATCTTGAGGCAACAAGGAATGGTGTCAAAGCACATGCTCAATATCCAAGATATTCTTGAGTACCTCAAGTCTAAGGATATTTTCACCATTGTTATGATGAGATTAATCACTGACATTTGATAGATCATCCCTATGATAATCTCATAGCAATTCATTCGATGTACTTACTACTCTTAATAAGCATCCACATGTTAACTCTAGACATCTCATGCTTACAGTTTATGAGATCTACTGCTTAATCAAATCATGGAGTATAATATGTGCTAGTCTATCCACATTAGCAGTGTCCTATCTCATTAATCCTATGACTAGGGATAATTTAGACACTAACATAATTGCACATGATAGGAATCTCATTATCATGATCTCATCATGATTTCTTTCATGCTATGTTTTGTATCATGGACTTCATTAATTCGATTTAAGAACAATATCAATTCATATATAAACGAATATCAAATTAATGAAAAATGCCTTTCGCTTTATTAATCAAAATAAAGTTTGTACAAAAGTGCTAAAGGTGATTGCCTTTAGAGCACTACTCTAACAATCTCTCACTTGTACTAAAGTCAATCACCTTTGTATCTAATACCATAGGCGCGTACACTATAATCAAATTTCATTTGAGAAGTGACTTAGTCAAAGGATCAGCGATGTTTTGATCTGTGAGCACTCTCTCTATCTTCACGTCACCTCTATCAATGATCTCCCTGATCAGGTAATATCTATTAAGTACATGCTTGGACCTCTAATGAGAACTTGGTTCCTTGGCTTGAGCAATAGCCCCATTGTTGTCACAATATAACAGTATTAGGTCTACAATGCTCGGAATCCCTCCAAGTTTCATAGCAAACTTCTTGATCCAAACAGTTTCTTTTGTCGCTTTCACAGTTGTAATGTACTCTGACTCGATCGTTCAATCTACAGTCGTCTCTTGTTTGAAACTCTTCCAACTGACTGCTCAACCATTCAATGTGAAAATGTAACCTGACTGAGATTTGGAGTCATCCTGGTTAGAATGAAAATTGACATTTTTATGCCCGCTTACTACGAGATCTCCATCTCCATATACCAAGAATGCATCCTTAGTCCTTCTCAAGTACTTTAAGATATTCTTGATAGCCACCCAGTAACGCTCACCATGATCTGATTGATATCTGCTCGTAACACTTAGAGCATATGATATATCGGGTCTTGTACATAACATAGCATACATGATTGATCCTATTGTCGAAGTATACGGGATCAAACTTATGCGAGTCCTCTCATCTTGCGTCTTGGGACACATAGATTTTGAGGGTTTCTTCCCATGATTTCGAGGGTTTCTTCCCATGAGTCATAGGAACTCCCTTGGACTGCTCTATGATAAACCTGTTTAGCATTTACGTATGTATGTAGACTATCAAAGACCTAGCAACCTCCTTGATCTATCTCTATAGATCTTTATTCCCAATATATAAGTTGCTTCTCTAAGGTCTTCCATAGAGCAATTTTGGGACAACCAAATTTTGACAGATTGCAAACTTGAGACATCATTTCCTATTACCAATATGCCATCCACATATAACACAAGGAATATGATAGCACTCCCATAGACCTTCTTGTACACACAAAGTTCATCCAAATTTTATGAGAAACCAAACTCTTTGATTGTCACATCAAATCGGATGTTCCAACTTTTAGATGTTTGTTTTAATCCATAAATGGATTTCTGAAGCTTGTATACCTTTTCACCATCTTTGGATATGAAGCCCTCAAGTTGTATCATATACACATCCTCGAATAGGTTTCCATTCAAAAAAGTCATCTTTACATCCATTTGTCATATCTCATAGTCATAATGAGCAGCAATGGCTGGGATTATTCTAATGGATTCAAGCATGGCTATAGGGCTAAATGTCTCGTCATAGTCAACTCTTTGTTTTTGACGATAACCTTTAGCAACTAGCCTCACTTTATAGGTAATCACATTACTATTCATGTCGATTTTCTTCTTGAAAATCCACTTACAACTATGGGTTTTAACCCTTTGGGTAGGTTAATCAAAGTCCATACTTGGTTTTCAAACATGGAATCCATTTCGAATTTCATAGCTTGAAGCCATTTTTCATATTATGAACTCTTTAGAGCCTCTTCATAGGTTATAGGCTCATCGTCCTTTATAAGCAATACGTCATTATGTTCACTTACTAGATATCCATATCTCTCTAGAACATTATGTATCCTGGTTGACCTACGAACATTTTGTGCGTCAGAAGGTTCAACTATTGTCTCATCTCTATAAACAACAATCTCGAGTTCAGGCAGTTGATTTGCATCTATTTGAGCATTATAAACTTCAACAAGTTCAACTTTGCTCTCACTATCTTCCCTTAGAAGAAACTCTTTCTCTAAAACGACAGCATGCTTTGAGACAAACACCTTTTGCTCTAAAGCATTGTAGAACTGATATCCGATTATTTCCTTAGGATATCCTACAAATAGACATTTATCAGATTTCGCTTCAAGCTTGTCTTATTGAATTCGCTTCATGTAAGCTAAAAAACCCAAACTTTCATATGAGAAAGATAAAGTTTTTTATTAGTCCATATCTCATATGAAGTAACGTCAACTGCTTTTGAAGGGATTCTATTTATCACATAAACAGCAGTCTTGAGTGCACAACTCCAAAAGAATTTCGATAGATCTGTTAAGCCTATCATTGACCTTACCATGTCCAACAAGGCTCAGTTTCTCCTTTCAGCCACACCATTATGTTGCTGTATGTAAGGTGGATTCCACTGGGATACAATCCCGTTATCACTGAGATAACTTAGAAACTTTTCGTTCAAGTATTCACTACCTCAATCTAATTAAAGTGTCTTGATACTTTTACCGAGTTGTTTATGTATTTCATGTCTAAATTGTTTGAACATTTCAAATGCTTTAGACTTGTATCTTATTAGATACACATACCTATATCGTAAATAATCATCAATAAAGGTAACGAAGTACATAAAACCACCTCTGGCATGAATGGAAATATGACCACATACATTAGAATATATTAAGTCTAATAACTCATTCGCTTGTTCACCCTTTCCTTTAAATATTAATTTAATCATCTTGCCTAACAAGCAAGATTCATATGTGTTATATGATTCATAATCAAATGACCTAAGCTACTACTCCTGTATGTGGGACCCCGTTTTCGAAGTCTCACTTCCTTATTCATATTTCATACTTCATACTTGCTCTGATACCAAACATGTCGGACCCTGCTTCCCTGAGCTAAACTTCGGAAACATCATCATCAATCTTTACAACTTTCATAAAGACCTCGAAGGTCGACTTTATCTTCGGAATGGTCTATCATTTTCATCGTCTTGTAGCTTGCGTCTCATTTTTGGCTTCCCTTCGTCACATTTCTATCTTGCGTCTCATTTTCCTTCCGTCTTATTCCTTCCATCTCATCTTCGTCTTCCATCTCATTTTCCTTCCGTCTTATTCCTTCCGTCTCATCTCTGTCTTCCGTCTCATTTTCCTTCCATCTTATTCCTTCTGTCTCATCTCCGTCTTCCGTCTCATTTTGCTTCCGTCTCATTTCTTCCGTCTCATTTTCATCTTGCATCTCATTTTTCTTCCGTCTCATTTCTTCCTTCTCATTTCCGTCTTGTGTCTCATTTTTCTTTTCTTTCTGCAGTCTGTGAATAGTAACACAGACGATAGCGCTATCGATAACACAGACGACATCCGTGAACAATAACACAGATGTCGTCTG
>JANQAP020000584.1:9915268-9931828 GCA_026874005.2 Erythroxylum coriaceum | reverse complement strand
TCATGATAATGAGATTCCTATCATGTGTAATTATGTTAGTATCTAAACTTTCCTTAGTCATAGGATTAATGAGATGGAATATCATTAATCCGGATAGACTAGCACATGTTATACTCCTTGATTGGATCAAGTAGTAGATCTCATAAGACGTAGATATGAGTTGTTTAGAGTTAATATGTGGATGCTTACTAAGGGTAGTAAGTACATTGGATTAACCTACTATAAGACAGTCATATGGATATTCTATTCCAATGTCAATGATAGTCTCATCATAGCAATGATGCAAATATCCTTTGACTTGAGGTGCTCAAGGATATCTCAGATACTGATATTGTGCTTTGACTCCATTCATAGGTGCCTTTTAGTGGTTACTCATAGGGTGATGATTGGGTACACCTTAAGGTATTCGGAAGCTATTGAGTAGCCAATAAAGGATTCACCACTCTTGATATAAGGAGATGATACCCACGACCTCTTATTGGGGTCATTACTCGGGAGTCTCTGGCCAGAGTAGATATGTGTCATGAAGAGAGTCTTCAATGATACATAGAGTAATGAGATCCTCAGGACAAGATCTAAAATCACTTGGACTAAATGTGACGTAGTCAATCTAGTGGAAGTTGACACTTTGACCATACTCTGAACCAAGTGGGGTATAGATGGTGAAAGGACGAATTGCATAGTACCATTGCATATGGAAGGGTTCGCAGTCAAACCACTGACTTTATGGTCAATTGGGGGTCATGACATGTTGCTAGATACCGCTCTTGACTTACTTGAATTAAATGTTAATTTAAGTGGCCAGTATAACCGGGAAACTAATGAGTCACATATATAGGAGATCTGAAGGATGAGTAAAATGGTCTTGGATGGTGATTCAAGATATGAGAGAGTGTTTCAAGATTGTATCGCAATGTGATCATGGTAAAAAACGTTGCATGGAATGGATTAGAAACAAATGTTGTTGGCTTCCATTAATGCATGCTATTTATAGTCATTAACTTTCCATAACTTCCATTAATACATGATATTCATGACCATTAACTTCCTATAACTTTCCATTAGTGATGGAGGTTATGAAAGGCCAAATGGTGCAGAAATTACATTTTTTCGTGCATTTAGTGTAAGACACAATTAAAAAAGAAGAAAGGTTTTTTCTTACACACGCACTCTTTTTTCTCTCTAACTCTCACAAGAATTCTTGTCTTTGCTAGCACAATGAAAGAATTGTAACCATCTCCTAGTGAGGTTTCATCCTTCTATCTTCGTGGGGACTTTCATTAGAGACGGTCTACGTTAATTGTTGCGGTTTACGACAACCCAACGTGTAGAAGATTAAAGAACGAAGGAGATCGTCGGAAAGGTATGTAAACATCTTACATTTCATGTTTTTGTTTTCTATATTTATATGTATGAGTAGATCTGGTTTTTGAGGTTCTGTTTTATTTTTTGCTGCATATATTTGATATATATTATGTATGAGATGCATGATTGGAACCTAACAATTACATATGACACTAATATAAGTTTTTTTTAATGTAAGTTTTTTGAGATAAAGTTAGAAAACTTTTAGAGAAATTCCTCTTAATTTAAATCTTAAAGTGAAGTTAGCCTCATATATATCCTTCATTTAAATGTAAAGAGCAACCACTTTTAAGTAGTGTTGATTCATCTTAATTCATTTTCAACTATTAAAATGTCGTTCACTTATAATGAAATGATATGGATGATTTTTCCAAACCTTTTGACTTTTGTTAACTTGAGCAATAAAATGTCCCTTTTAGAGAAACTTTAAACCGTGATTTCTTTTCTTGCAGAACACAAGGATTTTCAATAATATCATTTTATGTTATCTGTGGGGATGAGTTCAATATTTGTTTCAATTTGAGTAATCCTATACCATGCCTAAATTTTTATAGCTCTCCAAGTAAGCATCCCTTATACCAGCCCCATTAGAGCGACTCCCTACCTCTAATAGTAGGAGTATTACAATATCAAATCAACATTGTCATACATGAGAGACATCAAGCTCATATCCCTAACAAGATCACACCCATAAATAGGATCACACCTCATAACCATCTTTCAAAAATACCTTTTCAACATCCTTATATTTTTCTCATTAGTCTATGTCATTCACATTCAGCCCTACCTTAAAAAAGTGACCCCTTGATTGATATATGGGTTACTAATATGATCACTAAGAACCATCTTACTTTAAAAGCATTAGTGGAAACACTCTCATTCAATTTGAAGGTGTCAAACTTTGATACTGATGATAGTATACAAGATCTAGTTGACCATGTCCATAAGTATAGGGAGTTCATGTACTTGTATAGGACAATTATTGATATAAGATGTAAAGCCTTTTGTTATTAGAAGGGAAGACTTAATTTTAGAGCCTTCCCTTCTAGTATCAACAATGAACAATAAGGTTTATTTATTTCATCTTTTCAACAATGAACAATAAGGTTGATCAAAAATTTTATAAGTAACAAATGCATTCCAAAAGTTTTGTACTATTTAGTATCAGTCAACCAAAGGCAAGAGAAGGGACTTAGAGATTAAATATAATGTTTCAACAAAAAGGTTATTCAAATAAGTATGATGGCAATGTTAACCTTTACAAACGACCTAAGGTTGATCTAGCCCTCTATAAAACTTAATGTAGAGGAAAAGGCCTTGAAGATTTGAGGAAGTTTAAACTAGGGTCTAATAATATTTAAAATGAAAGGAAGTGGGGCAAAATTTAAAGAATCTTGATAATTGATAAGTGTTAATTAGGTTATGTTTTTAACATGATTTTAAAAGCATTTAACTTATGTTTGGATGATTTTTATATGATTTGACACTCAATATAAGTTTATTTTATTTATAAGTTTTGTTTTAGCTCCCCGATAAAGAATGAACAAATTTAGGAAGTCTGAGATAAGTTAGAAAAGAATTTGCATAAATTTGGATGAACATAAGATAAACATGGACCATGTTAAAAAATGAGTCAAACATGGTTTGATATTCTACGTTGTGTTAGTTACTGGTCCATTCTATTTCTTGATGAACTTACTATATAAAGGAACGTAATTTGAATATGAACATGTGTTTATTGCCTTTAGACTTGTATTCTTAAGATGAACCCTTAGAGGTGCAACTAAGGAGTTACTAAGCTAATACAAGTACAACACAAACCTATATTATGGATCCATATCAAAACTAATTATAACCTTACAAGAAAGGGTAATGATGGAATAAAGAGAGGGAGCTTTTATACATGAATATGAGAAGAAATATCAAAGGGAGTAACGTAAAAATAGGAAAAATGGAGGGGGTAAAGAAAGGCTAATAGGGTTCAACATATAGCTTAACAAGGTGATTAATTATGCCTTAGATAATAATTTAGTGGGAAGGCTTAGAAGGATGAATATAAAAAAATAAAAATGAATAAAAAAACTAATACTATAGATTCCATAATGATATCAGCCATAAATTGAGGATTGCAAACATCTATATAGGATACTCAATGATTTGGTCCAATAATGTAGACTTAATCACTTCTTAAGGGATAGAGAATGTAATCAGGGATTAATAAAAGGAGATAAACACTAGAAGGTATCAAATAAGAGTGAATCACTCCACCTCAAAAGTCATTCATATGATCATAAGAAGGGGTCATAAAAAATCAAATAAGTAAGCAAAAAGAATCTTAGGTTCCAAAAGTAAATTGAGCAAGTGGATGCAAGTAGGCTTAAGAAGAGGAGTAGGGTTCTAGAGATCTCCTCTTGCTACTTCACTAGACACCTGTAAATATTATGACTCTATGCTGAAAACCCAACATCCATCTCCATTTAATTTTACCTAATTCATTCTAATACTTGGAGAACCAATCACTCAAAACGCTACTCTTTAATTCATATTGATGCATTGTATGCTCATTAAATACCAAAAATCCCTACATAGATCCTAATAGTCATTAGGTTATGTAGTCCTATGCTACTTCTAAATGCTCAATATAGAAGCTTACGACAAAATATAGACATGATGGACCACATTCACCATTTAAAGAACTCATAGATCCATATGAAGGCATTAAGGCTATAAAATAGGAAGCTTTCTCTTATATACTGCTAAGAGTAACCAGAGTCTAGTATCATGTCCTTCTAAAAATTATAATCTATGATGTCTAATAAATATAAGCATGTTATTGGCCAACTTCATCGAGAACAAAAAATTACCAAGAGACTCAACTTTCATCTTTATGGTTGGATAAAAACTAAAAGATTCCTATAAGAATTTATGTTATGATTTGATCTTAAAACAATTTAAATTCCAAAATTTAGATCATATAATCACTATGTTACCTTTCGTTGAAAGCTTATGCACTCATCAATAACTACAATCTTCTCCACAGAAAAGAAAATATATTAACTTAACCATGCGAAAGATCAAAGAAGCTTAAAATGAATTTATGATGAAGGGTAAAGTGGTTTGAGTAACTAGAAATATGGACAAAAAGAGAGTATATGGAGATGTCAAGTAAGGGAGAACAAATTATGCTCCCATCATTTTCTCTATATATAAATAAATCCTAGATCATATTAGAATGTATTGCTTAGCAATCACTCCTAGCTTTTGTATAGAATCTAAGAATACAATCACTTGCATAAGGTGATCAATAATCTCCTAGAGCAAAGACACTTAATGGAGTTTATAAAAGATAGGTATAGAGAGAATTAATTGAAAGATAAGCAGGAAGACTATCAAGATGAGGACCAACCTAAGAACAAGGAAGAAAAAAGAGGATGATTTTGTCAAACATGTTGAGATCATTAGTACGATTTGTGGTAGAGATAAGGGCTTTAGTATGACCCGACTAAAAAAAATGGCTTGTAGTAGAGATAAAGGCTTTAGTATGACCCAACTTAAAAAAGTGGCTTGCAAAGAACATATATAGGATTAAAAATGGGATAAAACAAAATGAGGCAAAAAATAATCTTTGAGAATTTAGAAGAAGCCATATAAGGTAAATTCCCATGCAGACACTGGGATTTTGATGGCTAATTACACATAAAAGGATCCTAATTAGTGATGAGAACTTAGTAAACATACTCTCTATTGAAGCCTATATGGTGATGCAATTACCACCGGGATAACTTACACTAGCTTGTAAATGACAAAGACCTGGCCTTAGGCTTATTTAGGTAGAAGAGTGAAGAAGACATAATATCAAATGGACCAAATAAGCTTATACAACTTATTATATAGAAGAGTGAATAAGACATAATAACAAATAGACCAAATAAGCTTATACAACTTATTATATGTCTTTTAGCCAACTTGATTTTATTATCTCTTTTTGCTCAACGTATAATGTCTCTTAATAAAGAAATCAAATGCACTCATATAACTTGTTTTGACCTAGTGATCGTGTGTTGAAAAATTTAAAGGTCTTATCAATTCAAGTGGCAACACATTCCTTCTTCAATAAGATGTGCTTAAGAGAGAGTCACGCTCTCGAGTCCTAGCAGAACTTTACATCCTAGATTCTAAAGATAAAATGCACTCAAACGCCATACCCTTAAGAGAGTTTTACACCCTTAATTAAAAAATAAGATGCGCTTGAGAGAATATCATATTCTCAAGTATTGAAAGAGTCCTATGCCCCAAATTCTAAAGAAAAATCACATATGAAAAAGTTCTAGACCCTCAAGCCCTCAGGGACAAAACATGTTGGAGACAATGTCGTGCTCTCAAAATCTAGAAATTCCAAAAAAAAAAAAGAGCACAATGACTAGAAATTTATCACTCCTTCTGAACACCTTCAATCATAAAGATAGAATTTTATCGGAACCAAATAATTTTCAGAAACCACATCATTTTTTAAATCAAATCCTTTTTCTAGAACCTTGTCAATTGCTCATTCTTAAGTAATGAAACGCTTATTGCTTTTCTCTAGTTCTTGCTTTGCAATTTTGTTTATTAACTTTCTTTCATTTTTTTCTGTGAAGGCAAAGAAATAATATACGAGTATTATATGGATGTCGAGGACAAGGAAGATTAAGTCTAATTACAATCTTGTTCAAATTTCTCTTTTATATTCACCCTTCAACTTCAGTTTATCTCTGTTTACATATTTTGAGTAACAAGTCTCTTTTCTATTTAGCCTTAAGTTAACTTCAATCTTATCTCCTTTTACATATTGCAACTTTAGGGGTTTTTTCAGCTATTTAGCATGTTTGTATTGCTGTACTTTGTTGTTTGTTTCCGCAAGTTGTTAACCCTGTTTACTTCCGCCTAAAATCATTGTTAATCTGTGCAGCAGTGTCATTAATTTAGAAAAATATAAATAGCTAGGTCAAATTAGCAGTATTAATGGTTTGCTTATGTAATGAAATATATGACTGTGATTGAAAATTCAAAACTCAAAAACTTTGAAAGCACTTGAGAATTAAAACTTCCAAATCTGATTTAGGGTGTCTAATTAGCTGGTACTTGAAATAATGAATGGCTCACGCCGATATACATTCACTTTTGAGTTGCTACAACCATGATATTCCAAAATGAAAATCAAGAGTTTGGATTACTAAAGAACAACATTGCAAGACAAAAAAAATACGTGAACCAGGATAACCAATCAAAGCCTCACTAAACATATGGACTTTACACAATAACCAAAAATTGATCTTGTCCATTACCAAGGAAGAAGAGTATAAGAATAAAGAAAAGGCAGTCAAATCAAGCCTTGAGGAGAGTCTCAATGGCCTCAAAGAAAAGTGGTGCCATCTCTGGATTTGGTGTCTTGATCGCACACTTCACACCAGGGGTTCCGATAACCGTGGCAAGTTCAATTAAGATGGGAATTCCGCGAGGAAGTTTTGCAGAGAAGTAGAATACATCTTGGTTTGCATGTTTTCTCTTTGCAATAAAGAACATGTTGGACGCAGCCAATCGGTCAATAGTAGCTTCCACACTATTGACCACAATGCCCGGGAAGTCCTTCGAGACCTCATTTGAATCAGGAAGGGATCTCCACGTCTACCATAAAAAATGCCACAAAGAATGAGTTCTAGTAACAACAATCAAATAATATCTTGATTCATATCCCTTGCACACTTAAGGTGAAAATAAACTTGCTGATTTATTCACACCACCAACCTGATGAATACAGCAGAAATACAAGGAAAGAGATCAAAAAACGGACTGAAATTCTGAGTCTTTCAGATGGCTCAGCCATAAAACTAATAAATTGTCATTCAGACCCAATTGCAAGGAACACATTCAGCATGAATATACAAACATACAGCAGTCGATCAAGAAGTGATGGCCATTTCACTACCATGGGGGGCAATGGTGGGGGTGAAGAAATTTTCATAGATTCAGAAACTGTGAAAATAAGCAGTAAATTACAGAAAACACAAATAAGCAGTAAATTACAGATAACGTAACTAATTTCCCAAGTTCTTATTGGAGACAGGGCTCTATTAATTTTTAGAGCTCAATCCTCTTCTTCAAAAAGCTTTAGAAAGCTATAAAAGTAACCAGATCTCTCCAAGACCAACATGGTTATTGTATTTCATCGAAGTTTGTAGCATGTAAAGTTCTACAAGAAGACAAAGCCTTTTTCCCTCCTTACCTCAAGAAAGTTTCCACGTTCCATTCTTCCATCTTCAGTAAAGAGCACTTGCAATGAAATTTTGTCATTGAAATACCATACTGGTTGCTGGGAATTTTTCACTGCAACCTGCAGAAGTGAGTTCGGAGGACCGGCAGACACATTCTGGAACAATGCCATAGGCAACAACGTCGTTGCTGATGTCCCAGGTTGCAGTTGTGGAACCTTATTGACAAAGAAGAGTCTGTCACAATCAATTTGGGAAAAGAAAAGCAAATCATTTGAAAGAGACTTATAACTACCTGAAGAGGTCCAGCAGCTGCAAGACCAAATGTATTCTTGTTAAACTGAATCATGAACCCATCAAGGGGAATTTGTGAGTTATTCTCAAATAATAAGCTGTAAAAGATTTGGCCATCATGTCGCACTAGCTGGGCACTGATTTGTAAACCCTGACCAGTTGATGTTGGTAGCAAAACGGGCAGTGGAGGGCTGTGATAAGGGGGGGAAAAAAAGACAATGAATGTTATTCATGGGTGTGCACTTCAGATTTAAAAATTATACAAGCTCCATCATTAGGCAAACTAACTACAAAGATGAAAAGAGGAAACAAAAGCTACCATAAGCACCAGATGACAGTTCAAGCAATTGAACACACTTACCCAGCAGGAGTAGATGGCTGGTCAACAGGGACTATAGCACTGTTATCCATGCCCATCAGATCACCCAGCAAATCTGGCACCGGAGCAGCAGGCACAGCTGGTGCAGGGGTTGATTGTCTTACTCCAGCATAAGGAGCAGCACTTGAAGTAGTTGGTGGTGATGAAACACCACCATCAGCAAGATGGGCCGGTGACTCAGAATAAGGTGTTTCACTCCCATCAGGATATTCCTCATCTTCACTTCTCTGTGTTGTAGTCTTTACTCGTGTCACAAATGCTTCTGGGGGCTTGTGATACACTGAGGACAATGTGGCAATGTTAGCAAGAAGCTCATCAAGAAGTGATGCGTCAAGTTGGTTTGAATCATCAGTGATCACAGGCTTCTCAGCTAAAACAACATCCTTCGCGGCCTGAAAGACGTAATGTCCGTCCATTAGATATAGAATATCAATGTTGTACAACAATGTCATTTATTTAACATGAATGTAGCCAAAAAAGTGTCCCTTTCAACATTTTCTAATAGCTGAAACCAAATCCTTCCCAATTTGGGAATACATCTTGGAGATGCAAAGACTAGCCCAAGCTGGCATAGGATGAAGAGACTTAAGGGAAACACGGAATTTGTCCAAAGATAACACCTTACACACGAGAAGTCAAACAAGATCTGGTACGAGGTTTACATCACCCTCAATACCCCCTCCAAATGAAAAGATGAATAAATAAATAAGAGAATAAATCCACAAGTACTGAAAAGGGCTTAAACTAACATAAGTAGACAGCAGAATTTTCTGCAGAGAAACCGCACCTCAGGATCAGTTGACAGCAGTCGCCAATATATGTATGCGCGATCTCGCAAATCTGGATTGTCTGTTTCAACAGTTGCATTATTCAAAACAACCTGTGAAAAGGGACCATAAGCAGTGAGAATATATTCAAACATGCATAATGAAGTCTCAGCATACATTGAAAATTTTAGCAACTGCAATAAAACACTAACTTGGCTAGTTAGGTTATATCAAACAACAAACTTAGAAAAAATGATTAGCTCTAAGCAATAAACCTATGAATCAAATTGGATTCATATCCAATTACCAACAACATCCCATCTGAATTGTGATTTCTACAATGTCAATTTGAGAAGCACCATTCAAAATTCAATATAGAAACAAGAATTAAAAGCACAGTCATTCAATGTCTATGCATGTTCACACGAAACACAACCTGAATCATCTGTTGTGGGCCTTCAGTTGGTTTCTTCAGAAAAAGTTTGACAGTTGCTGTGAGCAATTGCAACTGAACTTGTGGAGGCTCTTCAGGAAAACTTTCCAGGAAGCTCTCCAGGAGTTCATCAGCATTGTCTATTCTTTCCGCATATTCACCAATTATCCAGATCATTGATGCCTTAAGAGGAAGAAGATAAGGTCAGAGGAATTGTATATAAGTTCAGACATAATAAAACATCTTACAAAATGACTTAACCTGAAAACCATGTACCTTAGCTTCTGGCTCATCCAAAGTGTCCAAGCTTTCACAAAGTGTTGCAATTATTGATTCGTAGCTGTAGAAGAAATAGCAGATTACACATTATCCCCGAAGGAAGAAAATTAGAATTTGTAATTTGCAAGTCTTCACCACAAACTTAACCTACGTATTAGGATATCTCCTAAAGATATCTTTGATAACTATAATGGCCTCTTGAACCACATAATTCACTTTTATTTTAATCAGTTCTAGCAGAACACTAATGCATCGCTCAGCTGCTCTCTCTAACTTTATGGCACAGCGACCAATAGCTCGGACAGCCTTCCTCACAAAATCTACATCTACTTCTGTAGCATACTCTTTGAACTCCAGCAGAACCTACAAAATGCATGGAAGAACAGAAATTTTGGTGATTGGTGAAAATGATGAATTCTCATTTCCAAACATGAACTTCTGAAGATTTCATAGGAATTGGAATTTCTAATCCAAAAGTGGTTATATTTACCTGGTCAATATTTCGGTCAGAAGCAAGCTTTATCATGATTTCTAGCTTCTCCATCTTTACATAAATCGGATCATTATACTTGCAGAAAAACACCTGGAAGCAAAACAAAAGGTGGTCAACAAGCAAACTCTCCTCCTTAACCACAGATTCATGCACTTCATATAAGGAAAGTAGGGAGCAATTTTGACAATATAATTTGCATTACTGCAAGACAGAGGTCTGAGAAAACATTTATAGAATGGGAAAGGTACAATAATGTACAGATCCTTCCCCTTAGAACCTCAAATTTCTATGATCTCATTAGCGAAAAAGTCCCTTCTCAATTATTTCGTGGGAAATTTTCCATGTTATCGAAAAAAGAAGATTTATACCCACTCTACCTTAATCTCATGAGCAAGGATAGTAGGTCTTCTTTGGACAATTAAGTTGATGTTCCGCAGAGCAACATACTGTATCTCAGGTTCTGCTGAGAGTAAAGTCACAAGAGGTGGAGCCATCTTCTTGCAAAGATTTCTAACTACGTCAGTGCTAGTGATAAGCTCCATTTGCTGGAGAATCATCTACAAATCAAAAAGAAAGCACAAAGTTATAGAAATATACATTGTTAAGCAACTGATTCTTGCCAAGATGCAGACAATAACTAAGAGCAACTTAGCTCAAAATGTTTTACAACCTTAACGGCTGAAAGTACAACTGCACAATTAGCATGTTGTAGTCGTGGAGTAACTCTTTCCACTATATTTTCAGCTTCACGGGCATCAGCTGCCTTGTATCTAGAAAGAGCATCCAATATAAAGACTTGGCCCCACCTGGCAAGGCATATTAAACATACAAAAAGATGAGAAAAAGTCAAAAGAGTTCTTCATAATGGAGAAAAAAGAAAGTCATTGAATTGCTAATTGAATTCCATCCTTTAAAAAAAGCTCACTACCAGCAGACTATATAGATAGTTGATCTTTAGCACATACCACAATAAGGAAAAACATGCAACAAAAAAGTAGGAGAAAGAGGATGCAATGAAGAATGCATGTCAATGCCCAGTTACACACAGATATGTAAGCTCCATATTTGGTGAGTATAAAATCATCATTAGGATTTCTTATGTCCAATCATATTTTGAGACATAAATAGCTTTGGATGGTTAAAATACCAAGGAGCGCATCAATCCAAGATCACCACAACAAGATAGAACCATGGTGGTACCAGTGTAATTCTTAAACGGACATCTGTAAAGAAACAGTCTCAAAGCAGAACATATTTCCAAGTCATATTAAATCCAGCTAGTAGTTCAAAATGCTCAAGTACACACACAATATGCAAAAATGACTATTCAAGTACAAGCCAACAGCTAAAATATGTTTGAAATTGGTAATTAAGAAAACTGATGTTAAAGCAAGACATATTAAGCTTACTCTGTGCACTCGTTTAGAGCAGTAAGAAGCTTGGTAAGTGTGTGACTAGTGATCTCAAAGATGGGTCGACTACTGCTCTCTTGAATCTCTGCAAGAGCTGCAACAGCATTTGCTACAACCATTGGGTTATTGTCAGAAAGCAAATCCTTGAGGGATTCCAGAAAACCCCTATCCTCAACCAATTCAGCATTTATGTCATAAAGTTTAGCAACACAAATGGCTGCAGTCTTGCGTACATAAGGATCATCATCCTGTTTGGATATGAACAAGAATACTTGATTAGACTATATGAAGCAAATTTACATTGTTCATCTGTAATACAAATCCTAACATTTATTCTGACAGCCAGATGCAAGGAATATTACATCGATATATAATAACCAACCTTAAGACACCTCTGAAGGGGATCACAGAGATACTCCGTAATTTTGTCAACACGGATGCAGCCCATTGTTCGTACTGCCAATGCTCGAATCAAAGGATTTGGATCCTGTGAATCCTGGACAGAGACAATGAAATACAAGTTCCTGAGACAAGCACAGAAATAATGTACAGCAACACAAAAATAAAAAAAAAACAACTGAAACAAATCAATGAATAACCACAAGGGCAACATGGCAGTCATCGACCCACTGAATCAAGAATCATGCAGCAATAATATAAGATTGGAAAACTTACTAACTAATAAGCAGTTAACCGAAAAAAAAAAACAGAGAGTTGAGATTTAAAGGCCTTCGAACAGACTAGCACACCCAACCCAGAAGTTCAATTACTAACCTTGACAAAAGTATTAACAGCAAGTATAGCGAGATCAGGCTGGCTTTTGGCGTAATTAATGAGATACAAATAAACAAGCTTCTTGAGTTCCAAATTTTCAGTCTGCATGCAATTGACCACATCGGTGAAGAGGGAGGACACATCCTTTCCAACTGTCATTGCAGCAATCACTTTTTTAACAGCATCTTTTCTCTTGTCCTGCGCAATAACAGCATTTGCCCTCCATGAGTCAATAGAAAGATCAAAGCCCTAGAATCAACATGTTTAATAATAATTCCAGTAACTGCAAAACCAAGGGCTTAAATCTCGTCACTAAAACAAATTCAACATTAAACAAACATATTTAATTCCATTCAATAAACAACAGAATGAGACAGATCTATGAAGATCAGAGATCGAAGCACATCATCGGATAATAATTAAGAAAAAAACCTTGTACTGAGAATTGAGTTCTTCTTTAAGTTCGGGGATTTCTCCCTTCTTGGTGGTGGAGAAGTACTTGGAATCGTGACCACTCATGGTTGCCCCCTCCGTTGGCGGTGGCGGTGGTTGTGTTGTAAATGTTACACAGATGGAAGAGAGCAAGAGAGAAAAGTCAGGAGACTGAAATTGTCCTTTGGAGGCAGAGCTGATAAATGACGACCTTCACGAACCGGTTCGCCAGACCGCGTTTCTTTTAAAATGAACCGGGTTTCAAGTACAAGAAAGTTACTTTTGTAAATTAACAAGCAATTTTGTATAATATTTTTTATAATTTGATTAGGACATTAAATTAATAATTTTCTAAATAAATCAGATTATTCTTTCTTGAAAATATTTATATAACATTATGAATCGTTCATATTGTAAATTAACAATATATGATAATTGTAAATATATAAATTTTTATTTTTAAAAAGTATAATTTAGTTAATCTTACTTTAATTTTATTGTGGCATCTAGGATAAAATACAATACCATTTTCTATAGTTTTATAAAGTTCAATAAAATTTATGTGGATTCAAATTTTATTAGAATCCCTTGTATTTTGTTAAAAGTAAAATACAAGTCTTTTGTATTATATTTCTTTGTTAACTTTCATCAAGTAAGGAGGAGGAAATTCGACCTAGTTTATAAATAATAAATCAAAAAGTAACATTTTAAAAATCGAACCGTATATTGAACCGGTTAAATAAAAAATTTATATCTTATTATTTTAGAATTTTACTATTTATTTCAAGTATAATGTATACTAGTATATATTATACCTAGTATATAAAAATTGAAAAGTGAGAACATAACAAAATTCATCCATGCTTTATTAATTTTTACAGTCCAAAATAGTAAAAGCTTAAAGCTTATCTATGTCTTCTCTCGTTTTTATCTTCTATAATCCCTATTCTCTACTTCTCTTAGATTTAGTACACTAAGAGTGAAAATTTAGGACAATCATAAATGTTATTTGAAAATTTAACTGCAATTACACTCATAAACCAAATAAAGAGAATTGGTGAATAAAACATCAACCTTAGCCAAATTGTTGGGAAACACTATCGAAACTCTCATATTCTTAGGATTGTACATTTTTAAGAGTGTAGTTCTCTTCGAATCTTTTTGTTTCAAGAGCATATTTGAAAATTTATTAAATAGATTTTTATTGTCTCTCGAAATTTGTAGGTAGAATCGTAGAAGCGATCTTTATGTGTGTAGAAAGAAGAGAAAAAAGGTGGAACACAAGCTTAGTAAAATATTTACGAAGTAAAGTTTTTATAATGAAATACGATTAAATAAAATATAAATGAATGTAATATTAGAAAATTGTTGCTTGAGAGAGATGAAAGGGTTCATAATGTAATATAGCGAAATGTTGTTTGAAAAAATGGTTCATAATATAATATAGTGAAATGTTGTTTATCATTTTACATTCATCATAAACCCTCCAAATCGGAGGTAACTTATTTTTACTGTTTAGGATAGAATGAGATATAAAGTGAAATCCTCCCCTTCTATCCTATTCCATTATGTTCCATTATAAACCCTCCTCACAAATGATGAAATAATATTACATTCCATTTTATTCCGTTAATAAACACCCAAACAAACATAACCTAAATTTTTTTAATAGGTTAAGAATTCATTAAGGAAAGAAGGAAAGTTTCTGAAGAAAATTAGAGATGGTTCCTGTCAAATAAAAGAGAATCATAAGAGACCAAACTGAGAGTGGTCAGTAACTATAGAATAAAAGACAACTCCATTAATTAAACCTATCATCTATCAGCTAGCTACTGGCTTAATTCGTGAGTTAACCCTTTGGCAATTATGATTTAAACAAATGTAAATGTTAGCTTCTTGCTTGTTTTCCCCTTTCAAGTTGTCTCAATTGTCAACAAATATAACTTCTTGCAAGTAAAAAGTTAGGAAGCACAAACGAGGAATAATAATGAAAAAAAGATAATTTGTCAAAGTTGTGCACAAAGCAGAGTGTGAGGATTACATGTAGGACATTTTTGTCCGTACCTATTAAGTGGACAACATTAATTGTAATTTTTGGCTTTTCAATAAATTATTAGTTAAGTTACGTAATTTGATCCAGATAAGAGTAATAAAGTAGCCCAATAAATTATCTATATCAATGGGTTGAAGTCTGGGTAAAAAATATATCCTGATTAGTGTATACTGGACCCACATCGGGCTTGTGATAGGGAAGCTCGATATGGAAGCTATATATAAAGCTTAAGGTCTGCTACAGTTGCTCATATCAATCGTAAGCATATGGATCCTCTAACCCGTTAAGAGCACTTATATTTTGAGAAAACTGTAGAAAGGTGTAAATCTTACGTCGGAGAATACTTTCCGTAAAGGTCTCGAGAGATTAGAGCTCATTTGGTACTCGAAAACCGCTTCGGAGTCAAAAATGGAACTGAAATCAGGTGTCCTACATTTTCCTTCGTTTTTAAATCTTTCATGAATGATCCGAGATACGTAATAAGGTCTATGTTACGTATTACACGTGGTATCAAAGTGATTATGTGATCGAGTTGTCGAAAATAAAGGTTTTTCAATTTTTCATCTCATATGTTTTTCTTCAATTTTTGATTCGTTTTTCGATGAGGCTATATATAAGGCTAGCTATGAAAAACGGGCCAAACGGAGCAAAAAATGGGCCCCCAGGATGTCAGAAATCGCCCTCCCCGGCAGAGGGCGAAGTACAGTATCGTTGGGAGTGGTGCACATCCAATTACGTGCTGCCACGTTGCTTCACAAAGCGACGGATGCATGTCACACGTGCAACACACGTACCATACGTGGCTTGCACTCCCAAGATGTAAGCATCACATCAGTCTCGACACGTGGACCATCAAATTTGTGACACCTGGAGGCACGCGCCGTACAGTAGCCGTGCGTATGTGCATGAGAATGCGTGCACCACACTCGTGCTAACACCGGACTGATGTCAACATAAAAAAAGAGAATTTTTAGAAATTTCCATAAAGTTGTCCCGGGTTTTTTTAGGTCAGTTTCCAGGTTGAGGGAAATTTTAAAGAGTTTTTTCAAAATTTCTAGATTTATTATGTTGGTAATTGAATTCAGGAAAAGTTTTTAAAGCTTTTTAAAACTAATTTTGAGTGCAGTTTCATACTCCGAACTGCACATAAGGGAGACACTTAAAGTTTTATGTCTCGTATTGTAGGTTTAGTATTCGAAAAAGTACGATGGTTACTCTCATTAAGAATTTTTTAAATAAAAGTTTCAAATAAAGTTTAATGATGACGTTTTCAGTACTAGTATGTGATTATTTGACTGTGCATTTAGTTTTTGCATTTATAATTGATTTTCACATACGTTATTCTTATATAGAATGTGAGGATGACATAAAGTTGTATCCCTTGTATTTGTGGACTTTCTAGGGTACTGATGAGAATGTAGTCACCAAAGTGGCCTTTCAAGTCAGTATTTTTGGATTGTTTTGCTCACATGTTGGGGGATGTCTCTGGCTTTATGTGTTGGATCCTGATTTTTTTGAAAATTTCTTATTATTTGCTTAATTATTTATTTTCATAATTGAGTCATTAATTTTGTAGGCATGAATAAAGATTGAAGATTTGATGGAAATATTGGAACTTAGTTAAAATTAAT
>JANQAP020000584.1:9838788-9909926 GCA_026874005.2 Erythroxylum coriaceum | reverse complement strand
AATTTGATTTCAATATTTTATACAATTTATTGAAAAGGAAATAATTGATTTGTTGAATATAATATTCAATTACAAACACAAATTAATCGCTATCATCACTAAACTATAAATCAAAATCATCTTCTTTTTCTGAAGAATTTGAATCAAACTCAGGCTCTTCTTTAGATCTCTGGCCCTCCTCTTCCTCTCTAGATAAAATTTCAAATTGTCGAAATCTTCTTCACTTATTGATTTTAACTAGATTGTATCGGCTATGTACTTTTGTACTAATATTTGGAGTTGAATCAAACCAGTCACACTTAGATATCACACTTCGCTTTATTGGCAATGCAGGGTATCATTTCAAGTATCTCAACAATTTTACCATAGTAATCCATCAATTCTCCCTGTATGTAAACTCCACTATTTATTGTTGCCATGCTATGACCATGATATTCTGCATGATATTTATATCTATTAACAAAATACACCGGATATGATTTAACAGTTCGCAAAGGTCTCTTCGCAAGATCACATATGAACTTGTTCTCTATTAGATTTTCCAAGGCCTACAGAAAAGAAAATATCATATTAAACAGTATAATGTCATTTGAACACTTAAATCTTATAATTCAATCATTTCAATATTTGTAAGTGAAAACTTACATATTGCTCGAACCATCGAGGAAAGTGTCTTCTAACTTCTTTATTGATATCATCCTATGTTTTGTCGGGCATGAGCTCGCGTAACAATTCCTCATATAATCTAAAAACATTATTATGTGTTTCAATTATGAATAACACTAAATTTCAAAACCTAAATAATCAATTTCAACTTACTGCACGAAAGGTTAAACCTCTTGATAGTTCAATAAAATGTAACCATGGGTAGCCTCAATTTCTTCCTCTATTAACATTCTTCTAGTTGAACGTTCATATGTTTGTCCAGGATATGTGAAAATAGATAAGTTACCATCAACATCATTAGTTCCTCCCCCATCATCATTACGAGGAACTTTTCTTTCTCTTATGTGAACATGCGGTTCAGAATAATGTGAACAAAATGTACTAGCTTCCTCCACTAAATAAGCATCACATATCGAACCTTCAACTCTAGCCTTGTTTTTCACATTTTTCTACAAGTGATGAAATACCTATATGAGCGAATAGGGTTATACCAATTTAGTTATTAAAATATGTTATGACTTGAATTAAAATCATTTTTGTTGAATTACCTCTCAAATGGATACATCCAACGATATTGAACTGGATCGGCTAGTTTAGCCTCGTGTGCTAAATGGATAGTTAGATGCTCCATACAATCAAAGAAGCTTAGTGGAAATATCCCTTCTAACTTGCACAGAATTACTGGAATTTCCCTTTCTAGTTTTTCCATTTCAGCCAACTTGATTTCAGATGATGTTAAGCTTTTGAAAAACAAACTTAATTATGTTATTACTTCCCAAACCTTATTCGATAGCAACTCCTGAAATGCTATTAGAATTAGCCTTTTCATAAACACATGACAATTATGACTTTTCATCCCAAATAATTTATACTTCCTCATGTCCACACACCTTGCCAAGTTTGAAACATAACCATCCAGAAACTTTAGACTTTTCAACCATTCACACAATATTTTCTTCTGTTTTTTGTCCAAAGTGTAACATACTTTCAGATATTTACCAGTGCGAAGATCTTTATATAACTCATTTCTTCTATAAAAAAGTTTCAAATCAGCTCATGATTTTGCATTGTCTTTTGTCCTCCCTTCAATGTTCATTATGGTATTGAACAAATTGTCAAAAATATTTTTTTCAATATACATCACATCTAGATTATGACGTATCAAATTAGTTTTTCATTATAGCAAATCCCAAAAGATGCTTCGTTTTCACTAGCCAAAGTTTCTACTAATGCTTGTATTAATTTCATCAGCTTCAAATTATGTAACTTTTAGCAAACCTAATTCCTCAATCTCCTGTAATATCTCTTCACCAGCTTTGTGAGGGGGAGGAGGTGTTTTTACCATCCTATTCTTAATAAACTTTTGTTTATTGCGTCTAAATGGATGATCTGGAGGAAGGAATTATCTGTGGTTGTGAAACTAATATATTTTGCCCTCGTTTAGAAGATAAAACGCATCAGAATCATTGCCACAATAAGGACAAGCCAATTTCCCAACTGTGCTCCATCTAGACAATATGGCATATGCTAAAAATCACTAATGGTCTACATCAAAGCTACTCTCAACACAAAATTTTGTTTTAGAGGCACATCATATGTCTCAACACCATATTCCCAAATATGCTGCAATTCAGATATCAATGGTTATAAGAATACATCAATTTTATGCTTTGGATTTGTAGGCCCTGGCATAATCATTGTCAAGAACATATATGCCTCTTTCATACACATCCATAAAGGCAAATTATAAGGAGTAATTATGATTGGCCATGATGAATATTACTAGTTGGATTGACCAAAAGGTTGGAATCCATCTGTCGACAATCCCAACCTATCATTTCAACTTTCAATTGCGAACTTATAGTGGTTGTCATTAAAATGTTTCCATGCCAGTGTATCTGATGGATGACTCATTATTCCATCTTCATGTTCGTGTTCATTATGCCATATCATGTGAGATGCAGTAACATCATAAGCATATAATCTTTAAAGTCTCGGAGTTAGCGGGAAATAATGCATTCGCTTCCAGGGTACTAATTTATGTTTCATCGAACGCTTTCTAAGCTTGAACCTAGATTGACTGTAACATGTGCAATCTTGTAATTCCACATCATCTCCCCAATACAACATACATCCCAATTTGCAACAATCAATCTTTTCAACAGGCAAATCAAGACCCCTAATAAGTTTCTTCATATTGTAAAAACTATCAACCATTGTATGATCAGAAGGTAATGATTCATTATAACATTCAAGAATTTTATCAAAACTACGATTAGAAATATGCCCTTCAGACTATATGTTTAATATTCGAGCAATTGAAGACAATTGAGTCATTGTCTCATAATTTTGCCATAGTTTTTGGTCAGCTGAATGTAGTAAGTCAAAAATCTGTTTTGAATGTGGGTTTTGTTCTTCTTCAAGATTTTCTATATTTTCCTGAAAGGTATAATTGACTGCATCATAAATCATTTGCATGTAAGGATTTTCATTTACATCCACATTATTTATACTAAATCCAATCGCCCCTTCAAACTCATTTAAATTCACTAATGATTGTACTCATTACCCCTTGAGGTGTTACAAATCAATGGTTCCCCATGTCGTGTCCACTTAAAATAATTTGGGACAAACCTGTTTCTCAACAAATGCCCATTAACTTCATCAATAGGAAGGAAACAAATGTGTTTGCACTTTCTACATGGACATCTGATCTTTGGGACATCCATATATGTAGGTTGAGAACATGCATAATGAATAAAAGCTTCAACTCCCTTAACAAACTCAAGATTAATGTAACCATCAAGTGTTAATCATCTATACATCCAAGATCTATCAACATTACTCATTTCTACAAAACTATTAATTTCAAACAGTGATTCCATATTTAGTATCCTTCATGTTCCCCAAAGTTTACAGAACATCTAAAATTTACCCAACATCCCCTAAGTATTAACCAATTGAATTAATGACCTACAATTAATTTCAAAACTATGGTACATGACATTGTTTACACCTGTGAATCAAGAAAATAAGTTCTCGCTGTGACTCTTAGGCTAGTGTAATTTTTCACCGATAAACCTCACGGGAGCTGCACCACAGGTTTCCAACCTATATACTGTCTTAGGGTTTATTATGTAAAGAATTTGTCTTGTCTATAAAAGGTATTAATTCCTTATGTTAATACTAAGTTTGCATTAATCATATCGAAGTTGAAGTATTAATTGATCGAATTAATGACCTACAGTTGATTTTAAAACTATGATACATGGCATTGTTTACACCTGTGAATTAAGAAAACAAGTTCTCATTGTGACTCCTATGCTCGTGAAATTTTTCACCGATAAGCCTCACGGGAACTGCATCACGGGTTTCTAGCCTATGTACTATCCTGGGGGTTTATTATGCCTCAAATCATCAATAACATCTCAAACTCAATCCATATACAACAAATGCTTATGTAATCATACATCTACTCATAAATGATTCAAAAATAATCCAAATTAAATAGTTAGACTATAAAAGAAGAACATAAAAACTCATCAATGACTATGCCATTGGACCTAGCACACATATATCTCAAGACAGTAGATGAAACTAATACAAAATTGATGAAATAATACTAGGCAATTTCCTTGGTTTTCTTAATGGAATAAGCTTTGCTCCAATTGTCAATGTGATGGGAGGCCCAAATATAAATGCTCAAGCTTCTATTCCTGAAAAAAGGAATTTAAATCATATAATATGAAACTTTATTTCTTAACTGTTTTCACTTCAGATGCTATTGGAAAAGCAACAAATTTTAAGTTTCAAACTTTACAAGTTATAGGTGCATAAGATGCTTTATGATTTATATCTCACATATAACTGTTTTCACTTCAGATGCTCTAATATAAACTATAGGTACTTGGATAGAAAGTAAGAAATCACGTATATATGAGATATAAATTATAAGGTTAGTTATATTAAATTTTCTCATAATTTAACCTTTTCTCATTTCAAATATCATTTATTCTTTTTTTGTGATATTGTTTAAATAAAAGCAATTTCTATATCATATTTCCTCCATTTTACAATTTAAAGTTTTTAATTATGTCGTTTGAAATAAAATTAAAAAATCAACATAATATAATTAAAAAATCATATGATAGGTAAATAATAATGTAAGAGAATAAGTGATAATCTTCAAATTATGAAAGAAAAATAAAAAATCAAATTATTGAAAATCTTATTATATTTAACCCTAGAATTTGAAATAACTAGGTGCGTGTTTATGACTTTATGTATGTTTTGTGAATTATGAATGAAATTATTGGTGTATTTTGTGAATTGTGAATCGAATTTGTGGGTTTGTTGTTACATTGCTTATTGTGTGGAATGAAACTGGAAACTTGAAAATGGAAATTGATTTTTTGAAGTTGTTTGCTTCCATCCATGGAAAGAGCACCGGCTTAATTCAGTCAACACTAAGTTTTTTTGACAACTTTTTATCATACAATATGCTCTTATGGGACTGACATAAGGTTACTAATTTAGAGTCGAGTCAATTAACATAAATTTTCTAAAATTGACATGCTAAATAACGTGACATATTCAAATTTATATCTTTTCTTATGTTAATAAGATAATTACATCTTTATTTATATGAGATTAAAATATTTAACATAATTACTTTTACAATTAAGTTATAAAGTTCAAGCCTTTTAAAATAATAGACTTAAACTTTTTAAAAAAGTCAGAATCTAAACAAATTTTAGTAAAACATGATTAACATCAATTTTGTTTATTGCCTAACAAAATTAAAATTTTATAAAAAAGTAATGTTATATACATTAACACATTTTAATTATGATTAAACAATTTTTTAATAACTCTTTCTTATACTTTAGAGTTATTGGTAAGAAGGTGAAGATGGGAAAGATAATATATGAACAAACATTTCAATTACATAGTTCAAATGTACAAACTTGAGAAGATGTTAACTAAAATTAAATTAATTTTTTACGCGTTTTTATCATTGAAAATCTACTTATGTAGATTAAGTAGAATTATTATTTAATTACTAATTTATATTTTTAATCACATATTACTTTCTATAATTGTTTAAAATATATTTTAATTAAACCATTAAAAGTCAACAAGATTAAGCAAAGTTATTCAAAATTTTAAATAATATGTTTAAAATTCCATATTAATTTCCTAAAATCATAAGTACTATATGGTTCAAATGTACTTACTCTTTTAATTAGATACAATATAATATTTTAAAAGTTAAAAACTAAAAGGTACGAACAAATGTTTATAGTTTCTAATTAAAAATAAATAAGTTGTTAAACTTTTTATTTTTTTGAAAGAGTAAATTGAATTAATGAAAATAAGTTAATTACAAGAGGTCATTCAATGGAAAATAACTAATGTTTTTAGGTATATACATAATAATACAAGGTTATGCATTATCATAATTATTTCAAACTCATGATCTATTTTACGTAACAATATAAAAGGAAATGTTTGATCTAAGAGACATTTCATCAAACAACTCATAGGCAACCCGAATTACCTCTAACTAATAACAAAACAACTGCATTTTTTCATTATTTACCAACAATAACACATTTAAACAACAAATAAAACAACAATTCAACTAAAAAATACATAAACCAACAATTATAACAAAACCCATCCACCACTGACGGTATACATATTTAAGCATCTAAGACCTTGTTTTTTGGAGACAAAATAAATTAACTCAATAGAGACGTTACCTAAAATAATGCACGATGGACCAAAAACGAAGCAAAAATCGAGGGTGGAAGGACAAAAATCTCCAGAACCGATAACGTAAGGTGCGAAGAGAGAAAAATAGCAGAGGAGAGGGAGAAAGGGGGGTCTTCGGGTTTGTAAACGCTGATGGTAAAATGACGTCTTTTGGATTAAAACCAAACGACGTCATTTTATTTTATGAACATTTCGACACTTACCAACGAAAATGTGGTCCTATCGATATTCAAGTTGCTTATTTTTCCTATCAGCTATTGCCGCCTAATTTGGTGATGGACATTCGTGTTCTGTCATTATAATACGTCGAAAATCTTGTAGCGATATTTTCCTCGACATTTACTGACGAATGTTTTTGTCGTTGATAAATTTGTCAACTTTACCAATGGAAAGTCAATTTTTGTCACTAATTTACGACAGAATGTGTTCCACTGGTAATTTTCCGTAACTTTTACCTGCAAACAAGGAAATTACAGTTAAACTTAAAACATTATTCTTTTACAATTAACTAGAATCGTGATTAACCTATGGATACATCTGTTTTACAAATAGATGGGGAGAGGTTAAGCATTAATGTTAATCAAAGATTCAACATCAGGAATTGGCGACTTCTCTATCTTTGCATCAGGTAATTATAACGACTAGGATCTTCTTCCTTTCTTTTCTCTCCATTGCATTTAGTCTATATATTTAATAGCTTCCTCCTAAGGAATCCTCTATCCTTTATTTACTCATCTTTTGTTATATTCTGCTTGTTCTATTACATGTTATCTTAGTCCTTTTGACAAAATAGGTAAGTTCCAGCTTTAAGTCAACTCTAATGAATAGATTCTATTTAGGTTGTGGATGATGATCTTGATTGAATAAAAATGTGTATGCAATATTGAATTATTGCAAGTGCATGATATATCTGTAGCTCTTACCAACAAATACGAGTCGATCCCATGAGGACAGTGATTACCAATAGTTACCATTATTCTATTATCTAGTCTATGAATTGATCGGTTTTTAATTTAAAAGAAAATAAAACTAAAGTAAGTAAAATAAATAGGCAACAAGATTGAATCACAGAATTAAGGAAGTACTAAGAAAATTACCGATATCAAAAGATTAGTATCTAGGTTTTGAATCCCCCAAAACCCTTAGTACATTGATCTTTTATTGTGCGATTGTTTTGTTGATTTATTGGATTGTGGAGACTCCTATGGTATGCTAATAGATGACCTTTAGTATATTAACAACTACTCCTAAGGTTTTCAATGGAATTACTTAGGTTAAAGTTTATAGGATTGCTTTATTGAATTGTGAATCCCTCTATTAGGTTTGACCCTAATCCAAAAGAATTATGTCATCCTATATTTAGGGTTGCAGTCAACTCCTTCCAGTTATGTTAGATCTATTTATAATTTTCAATCTCTATGTATGAAATCAGGTTATAATATAATATTTCAGATTTATTAGAACATAAATAAAATGCATAATCGGATCAAAATATATCAATGAAACCAATTGCATTAATAAAAGAATCAAAACATATTAAAGTATAAACATAGGGTTCATCTATCCTAAACACTAACAAGACGTTTAGTTACACATGATAGAAAATAAAATCAAACATAAACTAAAAGAAAAATGAATAGAAAATAGAGAATTCATAATTTTAAATCTCCTTTAAAATTTTATTGAATGCTTTTGTAAGGTAAAGCTTTGATTTTGTATTTCAACGAATTTTTAATGATTTCTTTGTGTTTTCCACTTCTTTAGATCAAAATTGCCAATTGAGAATGATCTCCACATCTGGAATCGCCTCCTAATGTCCACTCCCCTTTTTAGCCCCAAATACATCCTTTTACAGTCAATTTTAAGGTTTTGGGGAGATGTACGGGCTGATGCACAATCGTGCATCAAACTATGCTTAACTCAAAATACCTAGAATTTGTGAATATGCATGGCCTAAGAGAAACGCGTAGGGTGTTGCACGCTCGTGCATCTTTTCTGTGCTTCGAGCCTTTGTTTTATGCCATATTGTCATCCAAATTCTTCTCCTTTAAGTCCATGAAGGCAATTATACTCTATAAACACACTTAAAGAAAATTAAGTATCAAATATATGATAAAAGAATAAAATATCAAGCAAATATACATGAAATATCGGGTACAAATATGATCAATTATATATTTATTAGATCTCTTCCCTATGTTTGTTAAAAATGGTTTGAGTCACTGCTTCCTACTTCTTTGCCCTTTTCCCAAACACTCTCTAATTTCTCTCTAACTATATCCCATGCACAACATTACATAGAGTCATTTTAGGGATTTGCCAATTTGGTCTTTTTTTGTTTTGTTCCTATTTCTGCAAAACCAGTTGAATAATTCTCTCCAATTGAAGATTACTGGTTGTATAAAGCCTAATTGCATAATCTTCCTTAGGGTAGCTTTAGAATAGTCGCATGAAAGAATATATGATCTACAATTTCAGGTTCCTACTCACTGAACACAGAATTCACTAGTACATTCAAAAATTTATGCAGGTGATCCTTTGTGTTGAGCTTGCCTTTTATGAGGAGTCTGGTCGGTTGTTGAAGTTCCCACATATAAGTCGGTGCTCGACATTCATGATTATAGTAAGTATTTCAACAAATGTCGCAACATGACATAGACATCGGTTGAGCCTTTGAAACTATGTGAAGAAACCTCTGTTTCCTATATGATGATGCTACAGATTGTGAAGACATATCCTGGCTTCCATAAAAGGATTGCCTGCTCCATCCTTCCATTGTAAGTTTTGGGTATGACAATGAATCTTAAATCCTATAATAAACCAACAAATCAAGATCAAGTAAAGAAGTTCAAAAGATATTTAAATGAAAAAGCTGGAGAAATAATAAAATAAAATAAAATACAATATAAAAATAATGACTAGAGTAATAGAAGTAAGGTGTTCCTAATATCAAAATCCATAGCAACAATGTCAAAAACTTGGTTGTCTAAAAATGAGTGTGTCAATATTGAATTACCGCAAGTGCACAGTGTAGCTATAGTTAGTAATAACAAATACAAGTCGATCCCACGAGGATAGTGATTACCAGTTGTTACCGTTATTCTATTATCTAGTCTATGAATTGATTGTGATTTTTAATTTTGAAAAATAAAACTAGAGCAAGTAAAATAAATGGGAAGCAATATTGAATCATAGAATTAAGGAAGAACTATCTGGGTTTTGAATCCCCCTAAACCCTTAATAGATTGATCTTTTATTATGCAATTGTTTTATTGATTTATTAGCTCATGGAGATTCCTATGGTAGGCTAATAGCTGACCTTGAGTCTATTAACAAATAATCATAAGGTTTTCAATGGAATTACTTAGGTTAAAGTTTAAAGGATTGTTTTACCAAATTATAAGTCCCTCTATTAGGTTTAACCCTAATTCGGAAGACTTATGTCATCTTATTTCTAGAGTTCCAATCAACTCCTTCCAATTATGATATATCTATTTATAAACAGGATTTCTCAATCTTTATGTATGAAATCAGGTAATGATCAAATATTTCAGATTTATTAAAACATAAATAAAACACGTAATTGAATCACAATATATCAACTAATCTAATTGCATTAATAAAAGAATCAAAACTTATTAAAGTATAAACATAGGGTTTATCTAGTCTAACTAGAAAATAGATGGTTTATAATTCTAAATCTCCCTTTCAATTATATCAAATGTTCTTACAAGGTAGAGGTTTGATCTCATATTACGATGGATCTTTGGATGATTTCTTTATGTTTTCTGCTTCTCTGGATCAAAATTGCCCCTTAGGAACGATCTCTACATCTCTAATCGCCTATAAATGTTTGCTCTCCTTTCTTTCCTCCAAATACATCCTTTTATAGTCAATTATAAGGTTTTGGGGAGATGCACGAGCTCCAGAATTCCCGAATCTACAAGGCCCAAGAGAAGTGCAAAGGCTTTTACACATCTATGCTTCCCTTATGTGCTTCAAATCTTTGTTTTATGTCATTTTTTCATTGAAAATTTTCTCTTTTAAATCCATGAAGGTATTTACACTCTATAAACACACTTGTAAAAAAATTAAATACCAAATATATGATAAAAGTATAAAATATCAAGCAAATATACATGAAATATGGGGCATAAATATGATCAACTATGTATCTATCAACCATCACCACATTTAAGTTTTTGTTTGTCCTCAAGCAAACCATAATCAAAATTATAAATTTTACCACATCCATCCTCATTAATCTTGATCTGTCCAGTCATACTATAAATGATTATATCTTATTAAATCAAATTAACATACAATTAGAGTCAAGCTATCCTAAAATTAAATTCCTAAGTCAATATTAATAGTAATCATATCCAAAATCACATTGAAATCAAAAGCATAAACTTTTAATACACAATAGTGTTTAGGGTGAAAAGTATCAAAACTTTCAATCAATGCATAGTAGGACTTTTACCATAGGCTTGCAATATTATCACATCTCCACCACTTATGTATAAACTAGAAACAAAAATCAAAAGTTCTTTATAATGTTGTAATAGGGCTTAGTTATGGTATGACTGGGATATCAAAAAGAGTTAAATTGAAGGAAATTTACTAAAAATAAATTACAAGACTTGTTTACAAAACAAATGAGTTACAACTCTATCGATACCATAAACTTATTCATAATTTTTTTATTAACAATACTCATAATTTTTTTCACAATAATTCAAGCATTTGGTACTAAAACTAAAGAAATAATAGGCCTTTCAATAATTTCAAATCCCAACTAAGTAAAGCATGTCAATAACCTTCAAGGTTTAAAACAATAAAAAGGTCCTTCAAAGAAAAACAAGATAAAGGTTAATATGTGGGTTCATAAAAAGGCTAAGGCTCAACAAACATGGTCTTAATATGCATAATAAAAGCAAGTTCTAGCATTGTTCTACTATACATCATAACATATAAAAACGAGTAAAAGAGCTTAAAAATTTTGAAAAAATTGCTCTTAGGCTCAAAATATCACAAAAAAGAAAGTTATATATGTGTAAATAGTATGAAATATCATTCAACTTGATTATTTCAATGAATACTAAAAATATAACTTATAAAAGCAATTTTATTCTAACTATCATTCTTTTACATACTAATTCAAGTTAATATTCAACAATGAAATAGAGTATTAATGGAAAGATTTCAACCAATTTAAGATATCACTTCATAAAATTTAATAATCAAGATTATAATAAGCTTAAATACAATCGTTAAAAGTTCATTAATCCTTCTCCACACTTAACATTGTACATTGTCCTTAATGTACACAATATAAGCATTTATGAATAAGTGAGAGGGTTAAGTTGGTACTTTCTTGAATAAGAAGATTTTCAGATATATGATCCATCCAGTAGTAGACTACTTCATTGCAAAATATAAACAAGAAAGGGATAAAAAAGAACATGGGGATAATATAACATAAAGTAAAATCCTATACACCCAAAATGGAATCAAAACGAAATAAAACTAAAACCTATCATAATTCATGGGTTGTTGATATGTTCTTAATTGTTGATACATTTAATCCATGTCAATTAGTGATTAATGCTTTGAAATGCTTAAAACATTTATTTTAGTTCATATTTGATTTTAGGTACAAATTGGAAGTATAATAGCTAAAGTGAGCCAAAAGCGTACTCGTTGAGCCATGTCTTTAAGATTCACACTTAGTTGTCTTCATGGAATAAGAAGGAGAAGGATTAGAGAAAGAGAAGCCAACAAAGTGCCAAAAGTAATAAAGAATAGCAAAGTCATGGCCATGAGATGTATCTCACGAGTGTCACAGCCTCAGGGCCGTGACTAGGCTCCATGTGAGGTTCACAGTTGTGAGCCGTGGTTTTATGGGCATGACATTATGGCTCACAACCGTAAGCCTCCCATAGAGACTAGTCACGGCCATGACACTACAAGTCATGCTTGTGACATTTTGCCAGCTTACCCAAAAACTTAGTTTTCACTATAAATACATTATGTGACGGCAGAAACAATTCATTCTTCACACTTCTGGGTTTCGAGACAACAGAGGTGACAACGAGAGCTATTTCTTAGAGATAGATGGAGAAGACAAAGGGTTAGGCTTTTTGACACTAGTTCGAAGGTGAAATCAACGCCCGAGTTACTGTTAAGCATACATTTCCATTGTTTAATGTTAAATCTCTCCTTTCGAATTGTTATTGTTGTTCAATGTTAATTGACTTGGGTATTATAAAGTTGACCTTAATGCGTTCATTGGATTGTTTTATTACGAACCCATTGCTAAAATCTTTAATATAATTTGTAATTGTTGTGTTTGAGATTCATTAGTAGCCACTAATGACTTTGATTCATGAGGAACAACGTAACTTAAGTTACGTAACCCGAGCTTATAAGGTTACTGCCTATATCAATCCATTTTTCATTTCATAATGCAACTGCCCAATTAAATTTAGAGAGCATGTTCTAGGTTACTCAGTAGTTAGATTTAATTAACGAGCTTATCTTAATTAAACATGAACTAAGAAAAAATTGGGATTAGCAGAACGTGTTTTAATTCCACCATCAATGGTCCTAGGAGAGGCGTGAAAGCATTATAACAATGAAATGTGTTTAATCATGTGTAAGCTGAGATTGATTTGAGAACTAGTTTCATACATATTCATCACTTTTATCATTTTGACTGTTTTCAATAAATTGCTTGCGTTAGTTTAATTTTATTTTGTTTTCTTAATTGCATCTAATAAAAAACCCCTTTTTATTTCCTTAACGTCAATTATTGTCATTGTGAGAGTTAAGTGAACATTCCCTGTGGATACGATCCTGACTTACATTACTATAAATTTTTAGTGTATACAGATAGGTAAATTCTGCAATGCATTTGACACGTGCTATCAAATTTTGGTGCCATTTCCAGGAAGTGTGGTGATTTAATTTTTGTTTTTGATTTTAGTTGGTGTTTTGTGTATATATTGTTTCTAAACATTGCTTTTAGTTATTTATTGATCTTTAAACGTTTGTTAGTGTTGGTGTATGGTAGTGATGAGATCTTCTTATAGAGAACCTATACAATTTGACTCGAAGATCGAGAGGACACTATGGAGGTTACAAAGGGAGGTAAGAACAAATCCAGAAGTAGAAACAAAACTTAAATTCGATAAAAAATGGCAAATCTGAGAATGCTAAGGGTGTATTTACTGAGCATGTTACTTTTGAACTTAAGTCTGGGTTAATACATTTGTTGCCTAATTTTTATGGTCTTACATATGAGGATGCGCATAAGCATCTCAAGGAACTCGATGTGGAGTGTTTGAGTATGAAGCCTCTAGAGGTGACAAATGAGCAAATCATGTTGAGGGCTTTCCCATTCTTACTAAAAGATGCAACGAAGGATTGGTTGTTTGATCTATTTGTTGGTAGTGTAAACACTTGGTTAGAGATGAAAAGGCCATTTTGGAAAAATATTTTCCAGAATCGAAGATGGCAAGTATACAAAAGGAAATTTGTGGCATAAAGCAACATAGTGGATAGTCCCTTTATGAGTATTGGGAATGCTTCAAGAAGTATGTACTAGTTGTCCACACCATAACATTCTAGAGCAACTTCTTATCCAGTATTTCTATGAAGGATTGCTACCGATGAAGAAGAGTCTAATTGATGTAGCGAGTGGTGGGGCACTATATGAGAAGACTCCCATCGAAGCCAAGATTTTATTTGAGCGGATGGCCGCTAATACTTAACAATTTGGCACTCGTAACGATGCTCATGGTATAAACAAGGTAAGTACTTCATCTATCAAACATCGTTTAGATGAGCTAACATCTTTTGTTAGATAAATTGTAGTTGGACAAGCACAAGTAAAGGCATGGGGAATATGCTCAAATACAAGCCATCCGACTGATGAGCCCCCAACATTACAAGAAGCGAGCATGGAATATATGAATGTTGTGGGAGGGAACTTTCTTAACTAGTACAACCCGTACTCCTAGACTATAACCCAGGCTAGAGGGATCATCCTAACTTGAATTACTGGTAGAATAGGCAACATAATTACTTCCAGAATAGGCCACAAGGATTACAACAATTTCAACCAAGGCTACAAACCTCCTCTTCCAGTTCAGGTACATCTCTAGATGACTTTATCAAAACTTTCACTACTCACATTCTTCAATTTCAATAGGGTAAGTAGTAGCATCAACAGAGTATGCAGTAGCTTCTATAGGGTATGTAGCAGCTTCAACAGAGTGTACAACAATTTCAGCAAGAGATAATATTGAGTTTATAGAACATGGAAAACCAAATGGGTCAGATGGAAGTGAGGGTCAACTGTTTAGAATCACAAAGTGGAGGAAAACTGCCATCTTAACCTAAGGTTAACATGAAGAATATTAATGCTATAACCTTGAGGAGCGGAAAAGAGATTGATGTTCTCAAGAGAACTCCAGTGAGGATTGCCAATGAAGAAGAAATCGAGAAGGAGTTAGGAAAGGAAGAAAACCCCTAAACTAGTGTAAATGTAAACTTTAAAAGCCCTAATATCATTAAGACTAACCCTCCACCTTTTCCTAGCAGATTGACAAGACTGAACGAGGAGAAACAAGATAAGGGGATATTAGAGGCTTTTCGGAAGGTGGAAGTGAATGTAACTTTGCTCAATACAATTAAGCAAGTACCGGGGTACGCAAAATTCCTCAAAGAACTGTGTACACATAAAAGAAGGCTGAGGGGTGATGAAAAGGTGATGATAGGTGAGAATGTATATGTAGTTTTTAAGAAGAAGATGCCTCCAAAATGTTGAGATCTAGGTATGTTCACTATTCCCTGCAAAATTGGTAACATCGTGATTAACAGAGCTATGTTGGATTTGGGAGTTTTAATTAATGTTATGCCTTGTTCAATTTATGCTTCCTTAAATCTGAGCCCTTTGAAAGAAATAAGTGTTATCATATAATTAGTTGACCCCACTAACGCTTACCCTAATGGTATAGTTGAGGATGTTTTGATGCAAGTAAATAAGTTGGTATTTCCTGCGGATTTTTATGTTGTTAATATGAATGATGAAACTTTGTAAAATCCAATACCTATCTTGTTGGGGAGATCATTTGTCAATACAGCTCAAAAAAGGATCGATGTTTGTGAGTGCACCCTAATAATGGAATTTGATGGGTAAGTGATTCATTTTAACATTTTTGATGCCATGAAACATCCTCATGATTATAACTTTATTTTCTCTATTGATGTGATTGATCCTCTGGTGTAGGAAATGTTTAAATTGAGTTGCAAAGATCATTTAGAAACAGTCTTGATTGAGCATATGGAATTAGAAGGCAACAATGATGTTGAAATGGGAGAAGAGCTGATTGAAATGGTAACTACCTTGGAATCATTGAAGCATTCTCTAAAAAGGTATGATTTGGCTTCCATGCATTTACCCTAATCTCACCAGAAGTTATTAACTTCTGATATGCAGGCATCTAAAGTGGAACAAAAGCCACTCCCCACACACCTCAAGTATGCCTATTTGGGAGATAAGTAAACTCTCTCAATTATCATTTTGGTAGAGTTGACTTCGAATCAAGAAGACAAGTTGATTCGAATATTGAGGGAGCATAAGAAGGACATCAGATGGACAATAACAGATATCCACGGACTAAGCCCTTCTATATTCATGCATCATATTTTGATAGAGGAAGATGTCATGTCCACAAAGCAAGCTTAACATAGGCTGAATCCTCAGATGATGGAAGTGGTAAAGATGGAAGTGCTGAAGGTTCTCGATGCTGAGGTTATTTTCTTGATATCTGACAGTAAGTAGGTGAGTCCTTTTCAGGTGGTTCCAAAGAAGTTTGGAATCACATTTGTGACCAATCAGGAAGGTGAGTTGGTTCCCACCTAAGTACAAACCGGGAAGCAAGTTTGTATTGACTATAGGAAATTAAACTCAGTGACTCGTAAAGACCATTTTTCCCTTCCCTTTATTGATTAAATGCTTGAGATATTAGTTAGTTATGAGCATTATTGTTTTCTAGATGGCCTTTTTAGGTTATCATTAAATACAGATCGCACCGAGAGATTAAGAAAAGAACACCTTTTTATGCCCATTCGATACATTTGCTTACCGAAGGATGCCATTTGGATTATGCAATGCACCCACCACATTCCAAAGATTTATGGTGAGCATTTTTTTGAGTATTTTGAGAAAATCATAAGGTATTCTTGGATGATTTTAGTGTTTATGGTTCTTCCTTTGATGAATGGCTTGAGAATCTTACTCTTATTTTGGAACGATGCATTGAAACTAACCTTGTGCTTAATTAGGAAAAATGTCTTTTCATAGTAGATCAAAGTATAGGCTTAGGGCATGTTATATTTGCTAGGGGTATAGAGGTAGATAAATCTAAAGTTGATCTCATTTCCTCTTTACCTTGCCCCTAAAATGTGCGGGAAGTGCATTCTTTTCATGTTAATGCAGGTTTCTATTGTAGATTCAGGTTTCTATTGTAGATTCATCAAGGAATTTTCAAAGATAGCTATATCGTTATACAAATTGTTATAACAAGATGCTTCCTTTGAATTCGATGATAAGTGTAAGGAAGCCTTTAATACACTTAAGGAGCTTTTAACATTCCCACCAGCGATTTGACCTTTGAATTGGAACCCCATTCAAGATCATATGTGATGCAAGCGACTATGCAATAGGGGCGGTTCTAAGACAGAGAGTGGGCAAAGTTTTGCTTGCCATCTATTATGTTTCGAAGACTTTTAATTCAGCTCAATTAAATTATTCTATAACTAGAAAAGAAATGTTTTGGTGGTTTTTGCTTCAGAAAAATTTTGGTCTTATTTGCTTGGTCCTAAAGTAATTGTTTATTCTGATTATATAGCTTTAAGATATTTACTCATGAAGAAAGAAGTAGAACCGAAGATGATCAAATGGATTCTCCTTCTTCAAGAGTTCAACTTGGAGATAAGAGATAAGAAAGGTGAAGAAAATGTGGTTGTCGATCCCCTCAGTCGCTTGATTAAAGAAGACAATGACATCCCTTTAAGAAATGAACAACTATTTTCAACCAAATTGACACCTCCATGGTATATGCAAACATTGTGAATTTTTTATTTAGTAACAAATTACCTATTGGTTTGTGATAGGTGTCACTTGCATGATGTTTTAGGATTGAATTTGTTATGTAATTAGTGTGAATTTGAGTGTTGAGTGTGTGTTTATGTGTTTAATTATATTAGTTTGTGTGTTTTAGTATTTTTATGAGTTAGATTAAGTCTTTGAGCTTAAATGTTATACTTTTGAGGTGCCGTGATCTGTTTGTTAGTTTTCAGGGTAAGCGGTGAAGAACGGAGAAGATTCGAGGAGTTTTGGGCCAAAGTCATAGGTCACGATTGTGCACAGCAAGGCCACGATCATACACAGAGAAGGACGAGCTAGTAGCAACTAGGCCACGATCATACACATGGGGCATGATTGTGACAGTAAGCCTCCAAGTCAGGCCATGATCATGCACATTAGGCCACGATCATGAAAGAAAGGTTAAGACACCAACCACGATTGTGGTAGGCAGGGCCACGATCGTGCCCTACCTCAGGCTGATACAGAAACTCTAGTTTTGAGTGAGTTTTCATACCGTTTCGACCCCAACTTTGACCTAACACCTACAAAGTATAAATAGAACATGAGAAGTCATTAGAAAAAGAAGAGAGAGCCTTAGAAGAACTTTGAGCAGTCACCCAATGAAACCCTAAAAGAGACCTTTAGAGATTGAGAAAAAGACGAAGCAAGAGAGAAGAGGAAGGCGACGCAGACATGACGTGCTTCCAGGATTAAGAAGCTTTTCAAAGTCGCGGCCTCCCATCATCCTATTGTAGTTTTGGTTCCTATGTATTTCAATTTTATTTAATTATAGAATTGATATAGATAGTTGATTATAGACTGCATTATGGTTGATGTTCTATACTCACCTTTAGATTATTATTTTGACTTAATAAAATTTGATCATTTTATGTGTTCATTGAATTAATTGTGATTTATTCTGTGCTTAATATCTTGATAATAAACTGAGAGGGTGAATCAAGAGAAAACAATTAACTTGGACTAACGAGAGTTAGGTAGATGAATAGATTCGAAATTCAATTAAGTTAGTAAATCTTGTGTAGAGAGATCACATATGGTTTCCAACTGTTTATTAGAGAACTTAAAAACTAATTAGTTTTTGGATAGGTTGGTAATGGAGAGATTACAACCTCCCATAATCTGATTAGGGTTTATACTTTAGGGTTCAATTATAACTTAAGAGAGAGTAGTTGACCCTAGGATCTTTTAGAACTGTTAATTCAATAAATTGTAATTGATTAGGTTGTCATTAAAGATAGGTAATTTTCCCTTTCTCTTTTTTGGTAAACTCATTAGGTGGAACTTGGGTGTGTGATCATTGTTCGTTAATTGGCTAAATTCCATTACTATTCAATTTTGTATTTAATTGTTTATTGTCACCGTGATTGTTTTTAATTCTGTGTTAATCATTAATCGTTATTTTTGTTGATTGATTTGGTTTATTTGGTCTAGTTAATTCTTGTGTTTTAAGTTATTGTTTGTTAATTATTGTTTAGTAGTTCTTTCGACCTTAGATTTAAAACTAGTTAGCCCTCTTTGTGGGATCAATACCTTAGGTACTACATAAACGATTCGTGCGCTTATGAAATTTACTAAGGTTATAAATAATAAAACTTAGTGTGTGTAACCTTGCAACCAGTTTGTCAATGGTTCAAAGGGATAAGTTGAAGAATGAAACAAAGTATTATGTTTTGGGATGATCTATATCTATGGAGGCATTGTACAGATAAAGTCATAAGGAGGTGTGTGCTTAAAAGTGAAACACCTTCGATCTTACCTTCTACCATTCGTATGTGTATAGAAGACACTTTGTAGTACAGAGGATAGCCAATAAAGTTTTAGAGAGTGGTTTCTACTGGCCCTTACTGTTCAAGGATGCACACATCTTTTACAAGTCATATGATAGGTGCCAACAGTTAGGTAACCTATCCTATAAGGATCAAATGTCATAAACTCCTATTCTTTTTTGTGAAATTTTTAATATTTGGGGTATTGACTTTATGGGATCTTTCCCTTCATCTTTTGGTTTTAATTATATATTGATTGCAATCGATTATGTTTCCAAATGGGTGGAAGCTAAAACCATCAAAACTAATAATGCCAAAGTGGTTGTAGATTTTGTTAAAGCTAACATCCTTTCGAGGTTTGGGATGCCAAAGGAAATCAACAGAGATAGGGGAACCCATTTTTCCAATAAGGTGATGGAAACATTATTCAAGAAATATCACATCATACCCAAGGTTTCCACCTCTTACCATCCCTGGACCAACGGACATGCTGAAGTGTCAAATCTAGAAATCAAGTCAATTTTGGAGAAAACAGTTCAACCTAATATAAGGGATTAGATTTTGAGGCTAGAACATACATTATGGGCTTACAAGACGACTTATAATACACCAATCAGGATGTCTCCTTATAGACCGATGTTTGGTAAGCTGTGTCACATTCTGATGGAGTTGCAACATAAGGTGTATTGGGCTATACAAAGATGCAACATGAATTTGGGTGATGTGGGTGTGTATAGGAAGTTGTAATTGTAAGGTTTGGAGGAGATGGGGAATGACTCCTATCAGAATGTAATGATATATAAGGAGAAGACGATGGCTTTTCATGACAAGATGATTTCCAGGAAAAGCTTTGCGGTGGATCAAAAAGTGCTACTTTATCACTCCAAGCTCAAATTATTCCAAGGTAAGTTGCGTTCCTTTTACGTTGGTCTGTTTTTTGTTACTCATGTCTTTCCTTTTGGTACAGTAGAGGTACTTAGTTTGAAAGTGAATGGTGATTGCCTGAAGCCGTATTATGAAGGCTTCCAAATAGAGGCCATGAAAGTGTTGATGCTTGAAGACGTGAATGACATCACTTGATGAGAACAACATGGAGTCGAGCCAACGACAGTAAACAAAAGCATTGCTTGGGAGGCAACTTAAGGGAGATTGATTTCTTTTTATTTACATTTTCACATTTACTATTTTTGTTAAATTCTTGATTTCTTACATTTGATGTTACATTAGGGACAATGTAAGTTTTAAGTATAGGGGTGGGGATCTCAATTTTTATACATGTTTTTGAGCTTAATTATTACTTATGTGGCTTCTTAGGTGTTTTTAAAATCAATCAAACAAAGAAACATTTTCTCTTTTTCTATTGTTTTTAAGACTATATAGTCATAATTAAAGTGTGAATTGACTAGAAAAATCCATGACAACTTTAGCATGTGTGATTGGTCAATATGCATTATCTTTAGAAGAGTAGTTACTATGGTAGATAAAAGCTAGTGATATTTTGAGCCTTATTAGACTGACATATCTATATCAGTCCCATTGTCTTTTGTTTATGTGTGACCTTTATGACATGTACATCTTGACCTTGCTTTGATTTTCTATTCGAGGCCACATTTTTATCACATAAATTGATGATAGATGTAAATTATAATATGTTTTGATAGATGTTTAAGTGTGCTTTTGACTATTTCTTAGATGATTATCATGTATATAGGCTTAGAATTATGTTATTATTAGTGTTTGTTTATATTCTAAGTGTTTGTATGGTTTTGAGCATGATTTGGATCTTAATTTTATGATTCAAGAGGTGTTTGATGTGTTTTTAAGTGTATGGAAACAGGAAATTGAAGAAAAGAGAAGAATTGGAAGTATGGAAGTAGGTCACAATTGTGACTTGTCTTGCCACGATCGTGATAGAGAGCGCAGATAATAATTCCAGCAAATTTAAGCTTTTCCAGCACGCAACTCTTTTTGTAATTTTAGCATTTTGGGGTTATTGTTGGAACCAAATTAAGTGGGTAATCCTAGAAAGAACCCTAGAAGCCTTAATAACTATTTAAGAGCATAAAACAATAAAAAAAGAGTAGCTACCATCTTGCAAACTGAGAGAGCAAGAAGGAGGAGCAAGAAGAGCAATCCAGAAATTCCAGATTTCAAGTTTGAGTTAAAATCAAGTTCTTTCTTCTTTTCCTTTATTTATTTCGTTAAACCTGATGTGTAAATTGGATTTGAATATGTTATTCACATTTAGGACGCTTTAATTTTTAGATTTGGATTTGTTCTTGTGTTGTTTTGTGACTTGATTGTTGTTGATTTCAATGCATTTTCTGGTGTTGTGATGTTTGGGTATGTTAATACTTCGATAATAAATCAAGAGAGTGAGTCGAAAGTAATCCAATTAGGTTGGGTAACGAGAGTTAGTGACCTAATAAGTCTCATAAATATCAAATTGGTAATCAGACGAAGGGAGATCTTGTCTGAAAACCTGATTATTCGATAGGTCACTTAAGAACTAGTTGAAAATGTTAGGTAGATTTTGTGAATCGAGAGGTTGTAAAATCTGGAATTTAGTAATCAATTAGGGTTGATCAATTAGAGTTAATTGATTAGGTCTTGAGAAAGAGTAGTCAATCTTTTGAAGATCTAGAATTAGCATATAATTGAATAAATAACGGTTAGGGAGCAAAATAACAATATAATGAATCCTAAGCTTCATCTTTGATATTCCTTACATATTTCTGGTAGCTCATTTTTAATTTGATTATTTGCTTAGTTTCATTTAATTTTTTTAAAATTCTCATATTTTATTTTCATTCAATTCGTATCCCGATACCTTAGACAAAGTTAGGTTCACTTAGTCCTAACTATTTCCTCGTGGGATCGACGCCTTTAATAGTACAAGTTTACGATTCATATACTTGCAGGTATTGGGGGTTTTATTAGAAGTAAAACTTGCTCAACAAGTTTTTAGTGCTATTATCGAGGAAATAGTTTATGAATTTTTGAATTCCTTTGATCTAAGAAATTGTTATGCTTTCTTGTGATTGTGGTACACATTCACAAGAAAAAAAAACGATTCTGGACGCAAAGTAGAAAGCACATCAATCAAGACATCACAATGTAAGAATGAAACATCTGAAGAGTTAGACATCAATAAGTGAAAGAAAGAATATGGAGGAAGAAAGAAATCACGAAGAGCAAAGGACCCTTATGGACTTCATGAGGCCAGAGTTCAATGCTTATTATCAAGGAATTACATGACCACCAGCGCAGGCGAGTACATTTGAGATCAAACCAGGACTAGTGAATATACTACAAACCAATGTGCAATTCTATGGGTTATTCATTAAGGATCCCAATGCTCATTTGGCTAATTTCTTAGAGATTTGTCACACCGTTTGATATATTGGGATGTCGAAAGATGCTATTAGGATAAGTCTCTTTCCCTTTAAATGCAAGGATGGAGTCAATGCGTGGTTCAATTCTCTTAACCCAACCAATGTCACGACTTGGAACCAGTTGGTGCAAGCTTTTCTAGATAAGTACTTCCCACTGAAGAAGACAATAAGATTGATAAAGGAAACTATGACTTTCTAACAAAACGATGGGGAGTCTTTATACAAAGCATGGGATCAATATAAGGAATTGTAAAGGAGTTGTCCTCATCATAACCTACCCAATAAATTCCTATTGCAAACCTTCTACATTGGAGTTATTGCACCCACAAAGGGCATTATAGATGTAGTTATTAGAGGATCATTCATGAGGAAAATAGTTGAAGTGTAACACAATTTTTTAAAAGAGATGGCATATAATAGTTGTCTTCTAACTTTGAAATGAAGTAGACAACAATTAACCTTTTAGGATCTAAAAGGAATGATTACTGCAGATTCATTGACAACATTGCAGGCTGAGATGAACAACCTAACCAAGCAACTAAATAGCCTAAAAGCCACCTCTTCCTCTCCATTCAAAGCAATTCAACAGCTTAAGCTTCGACTCTATTTTATTGAGCAGGTATTTAAGTGCAACATGGTCAAAAAAAAACAATCACTTTGGTCCTTAATAAGTACGATATGAATTTCTCTAATGCAAACACTATGGAAAACTTTTCCTTTTCTGTTGTACTGTAATTACACTGAGCAGGGTCTAAGGATCCAGATGCATAGTATATGACATAAGGCTCTTTGTCTTTTCTCTTTCCTAACACATTGCCTATTGCTTTGTCACTCACATCACACATAATTTCAAATGGAAGGTTCAAATCAGGGGGAGAATGATAAGGGAAGAGGTTAGCTTCTCTTAAGCAATTATAAAGCCTTTTTACACTTATCATCAAACATAAAATTCATACCCTTAATCAACAATGCACATAAAGAAGATGCAATTTTCAAAAAATCTTTGATAAAACACTGATAAAAGCTTGCATGCCCTAGAAAGGATCTTGTTTCTCTAACACAATTAGGATAAGTTAGAGAAGTTATAACTTCAATATTTGCTTTGTCAACTTCCAAGCCTTTGGAACTAACGGCATGTCTTAGAACTATACCTTGTTCTACCATAAAATGACATTTTTCATAATTCAAAACTAGGTTTGTAGTAATGCAAAGTTGCAAAACAAGAGAAAGATTATAGATATATGCATTAAAAGAATTGCAAAATACAATAAAGTCATCCATAAATACTTCCATTTTATAGTCAAGAAAATTAGAAAATGTACTCATCATACAACGCTGAAAAGTTTTAGGGGCATTACAAAGTCCGAATGGCATTCTTCTAAATGTAAAAGTATCAAAAGGGCAGGTGAAAGTGGTCTTCTCCTAATCTTTAGGAGCTATGGAAACCTGTGTATACCCTGAGTACCCATCTAAGAAACAAAAATGTGATTTTCCACTAAGCTTTTCTAACATTTGGTCAATGAAAGGTAGTAGGAAATGATCTTTCCTAGTCTCTTGGTTTAACTTTCAGTAGTCTTCACACACTCTCCACCCATTTGACACTATAGTTGGGACAAGTTCACCCTTCTGATTCTCTAGATAGTTATTTCTATTTTCTTGGGAACGATATGAATAGGATTGACCCACTTGGAATCAGATATAGGGTATATTATACTTGTATCATACCACTTCATAATTTCTTTATATACGACATCCATCATTGGAGGGTTCAATCTACGTTGGGCCTCTTTAATGGGTTTTGCATCTTCTTTCAAAAGGATTATATGCATACACAAAGTAGGGCTAATTCTTTTTATGTCTGCAATTGTCTAACCTATGGCTTGGTTATGGTTTTGAAGAACTTGTAAGAGTTTCTCTTCTTGGGAAGTGATAAAGAGCTTGAAAAGATCACGAGTAAAGTCTCATTTTCACCAAGAAATGTATATTTCAAATTAAAGGGGAGGGGTTTTAATTCCACTTCAGGGGTTTGCACAATAGGGTACTAACCTATAAGCAGACATAGGTAATGTGGGATTAGAAAACACATATGGTTCCTTTAGAAAAAAACTATGAGCTATAGCCGCATCGATTATAGTATGATCTACCTTTATTCTTTGAGCATTCTCACTTGTAACCATGACAAATTCAAACAATTCTTGCATAATTTCATCAATAAAATCAATGGAATTTATAAAGTACAAACTGTTATTTTCACCAAGGTATCACATAGTATCAAAGATATTAAAACTAACAACTTCTCCATCAAATTCCATGGATAAATCACCCTTATGGACATCAATCTTTATCCTAGTAGTACTAAGAAATGATCAACCAAATAACAGCGGAACATCTTTAGATGGTTCATAATTCTCTCCCATTTTGAGGACACAAAAATTAGTTAGGAACACAAGGTCGTTAACCTGCACTGGCACATCTTCAAGCATACCATTAGGATATACATTAGACCTATCAGCTAGTTAAAGTATCAAAGCAGTCTTTTTTAAAGGACCTAAATTAAAAGCATCATAGATACTTCTAGGCATGACATTAGTCAAAACACCTAAGTCTAATATGTATCTTTCAAAATCAAGTATTTCTTATTTTATAAGGAATAGAAAACATATTAGGATCCTTACACTTTGGGGGTATTTTCCTTTGGATAATTGCAGATACGTTCTCCCCTATACTTACCTTTTCATTCTCTTTGAAGCGCCTTTTGTTAACGCAAAATTTCTTCAGAAACTGAGCATAATGTGTGACTTGTTTAATGGTGTCCAAAAGAGGTATGTTTACCTCAATTTTTTTGAAAGTTTAGAGGATTTCTCTTTCTGCTTTTTCCTTCTTTGACTTAGCTTACCTGGAAGGAAATGGAGGAACATCACAAAATTTGTTAGAAATGGAATCATTAGTTGCAGATGTGACTCATCTATCTTTTCTTGCTTCTCATTTCTAGCCCTTAAGGTCATCTCTAACTCTTCCTCAACCACACTTTTGTTCCCTTTGTCCCCTCTCAAATTCACTAGCTCCTTACCACTCCTAAGAATGATGGCATTAACATTTTCATTCAAGTTGGGTATGGGTTGATGGGAGTCTCTAGGAAAGTTAGGCACTCAATATTAATCAACGTGTTGCTAATCTGTTTTTTTTGGGTGTCTAGATGTTGTAGGTGAACATCTGTTTTCTTTTGGTAGTTAACACCTTGGGTATGAAAAAAACCAATTTAGTTAGTGAGTTGCTTGACCATTTCTTTTAGTGACGGGCTGGAAGATTGATTTTGGGATGGGTTAGGAACATAAGGTTGAGGGTTTCTCGAGTTTGCATTATAGTTTGGGGGGTTTGTCCTAGGTCCATATCTCAAGTTCGGGTGATCTCTCCAACCCTCATTATATGTGTTTGAGAATGGTTCATACTTTTTGTTGGATTAGTTAGGAAAACCACCTATTGCATTAACATCTTGAACCTATAAAGTAGGACAAAATTTAGTAGCATGAGAAAAATCAGAACAAATTCCATAAACACGAGCAAGCTAAACATCACTTGTAACCAGCATAGACATAAGAGTGGTTAAGTTAGCAACTTGTTTAACATCCTGTTTAAGCTGATCTTGAATAGAATTCATTTCAATATCATTCACTCTTTTAGCCTAGCCTACTTCATTCCTAGTTCCAAAATGTTGCGAATTTTTAGCCATGTTAGAGATTAAAGTCTTAATTGCTTTAGGTGTTTTATTAACCAAGACACCACCACTTGCAGATTCTATCATGCTTTTATCATTCGAGCCTAAGCCTTCATAAAAATACTGAATCAATAACTAGTCACTAATATGATGATTGGAGCAGCTAGCACAAAGTCTCTTAAATCTTTCCCAGTACTCATATAATGGCTCAATAAAATTTTGCCTAATTCCACAAATTTCCTTATTGATCCAATCCTACTTGCGGGAAAGATTTTTTCAAGAAATGATTGGTGCAATTGAGCCCAAGTAACAATGGATTGAGGGGGGATATAGTATAACCAATCTTTCACTAAGTCTTACAGAGAAAAAGGAAAAACACGGAGTTTTACTTGTTCATCATCCACCCCCTTAGGCCTCATAATAGAATAAACAACTAGAAACTCTTTTAGATGCCTATAGGGGTCTTCAACTGCACGACCATAAACTTTAGGCAACAAATTAATGAAACCAGAATTAAGTTTTAAAGGTCTTTCCAAAGTAGGAAAGATTATATACACAGAGGTTGATCACCCAAATTTTGTTGAGAAAGTTGCTTCAAAGTAGCCATTTCGTTAAATGGATGGTCTTGAAATTCTTCCTCCTCAAATAAGTATCTCAAACCTTCCTCTATATCCTCACCTATGATTCTACTTCACAATTTTGTGCAAATCCTGAAAAGGCATATAAGAACGTGAATATCCTTATATTAGAAATTCAAAACATATTAAAATTTACATAATATGAAAATTCATATAATTTAAATTTCTTCAAATTTGTTCTTAACCATTTTAACACTCATCATGCTTGGTGAGTAAGGATCAACATGAAAGAAAAGAAATATAATTAAGAAAACTCAGTTTAGAACTTAACAAACTAAGCAGTTTTCCCTGGCAGTGACGTCAAAATTTAGTATGCGTTATCAAGCATATACAAATTAATATCTTATTTCTACCATTAATTAATTAGAAACTTAGTATAGGGTGAAATAAGAGTTTATCCCAAAAGGAGAGTGTTGTTTATTAAAATTTCATTTCGAATGCAAATGAGAGCATTAATAAAGTAAATGTATGTAATTATAATTCCAAGCAAAGTAAAATTCGTTTAAAAAAATTCAGCCCAAAAAACAAGGTGAAAACACTTATAATTTGATGTCTAATTTAGCTCAAACACATGCACAACTTGTTCCCATGTTATTTACCAAATTTCAGCCCCTTAAATGAGAAAATTATGATCATACAACCTAACAAATTAGATCTGGAATTTGCACACTAAAACAACATGTAAGTCACTAGTTTCATCTCATTAAACTTTAAAGATTGTATTATTCGTAAATCCTTTTAATAACTCATAATGTGAGCTGTCATTTATCATGTCTTTGGCATTTAAAAAAAGCTAAAATCATGTTAAAAAATCAAAAAATCAGAATAGAATGAACAACTCAAAAACAGAGAGCAAACAATGCAAATTTAGCTTCTTTGAACATTCATGATTGATTCTTTCAGGTTCAATTTAACCTCATCATATTTTACTAGAATTTGCAAACATATTTTACTTAAAAGTTTGTCAAAATCATGCTAAGAAAACAAGAAAATAGCAGCAAACCTTCAACTTTTATTTGATATGTTTGGATAAACAGTCCAAAAATATCCATTTTAAATTCAAGTTGCATATTTCCAAAATTCCAGCTTTAGGAAACTATCTTTAGGAGGTTTTCTAATTGCCTTATAACATTTAAATAACCCCCTAGACATACCTAAACACAAACCAAGTATAGGCGACTAGTCGCTAGGGTATAGATTAATCATAATCAAGTAAATGCACAAAATATATGCAACTGGACGACCATCTGCATAATAGTTCAAATTGTGTAGTTTTAGTATTTCTTCTTGTCAAAGATATTTTAGGCCTTTAACTTTTAATTTTTGAGACTTATAGATTCAGGAAATATATAATGAGATGAGGAAAAATCACATGTAAACATTTAAACATAACAGAAATGGAATATGTAAGGGCTAAAAGTTTTCTCATCAATCAACTTTATTACTTAACCTCTAAAATTCCATATTCAAATACCTATTTCAATCAAGTTGTTTTATAATTAATTTTTGTAGAATCTAGTCGTTGAAATCCTTTAACTTGTGGCCTCATCTAATAGGAAAGCATAGTAGACGACATACTATACCACATACATGCAAAGATGGGGGGTTTAATCGGAAACTAAAACTAATTAATAAAAGCAAAAACTATTAACACTAAAAACAAAACATACATATTAATAAGTGATCAAACATGCATTAAGCCTCGTAAGTTTAGTCATCTAAGTTCAGATTTTTATCATCAACATCCCGAGCTAGTATACTAACTATAGAGACACTCACTAGTTAAGTTCTCCTTATCTCCCTTTACTAATATAGAAATGGACCAGCCTGATGTCGTGACTCTACATAAAAAAAACTAGATCTACTACTCTAGCAGTGGTGAGTCTAGGTCGATCCCATAGATAGTGTGTGTAAAGTTTATGAAATGAAAATAATTGATGTTTACGTTTTGGGTTTGGTTTAATAAGAAAATAAAACAAAAGTAGACTAACACAAACAAATAAAAGAAAACATGTAAAAATGATGAAAAGTGATAAATTCGTTAGGGACCCAGTTCTTTAGTTTAATCTCGATCTAAACTCTAATTAAACATATTTCATTAATTTGTTGTTCTTTTACCTCTCTTTGAACTATTGGTTATAGATTAACAACAAGCTCTGTTAATCCTGGTTTTTCCTCAAGTCATAGTTAATTAAGAAGAGCTCGTTAATTAACCCTAACTATCTAATAACCTAAGAGAAGCTCGCTATTTTTAATTAGACAGCCACCTTACGAGTGAGAAAAAAAGACCAATCTAAGCAATAATCACACAAGCTTGGATTATTTAACCTAGGTTATGTTATCCCTAATGATTACGAATCATTAGTCGTGACAAATGAATCGAAAAAACAACGAATATGTATTGTATTCGACTCTAGCAATAGGTACTTACATAAAAATAATCAAATAGAGCATTCAATAATTCTTACATAAGACCCAAACATTAAACATCGGATAACATAATCAATAGATAAGAGAAAGAACATCAATCAATGAAAGAAATGTTTAACTGAGTCATTGGCATCGATTGCACCTCTAAACCTGTATCGGGAAACTAACCCTCTATAAATCTCTCACGATTAAGCGCTTGTCACCCTCTTCATGCTCTCCTGAGGCTCTAGAAGCTCTTTTGTTTTTAAAATAGCCGGTGTGGCTGTTGGGTATAACTACCCCTTTTATTAATAAATATGAAAATGTTCGAAGTTAGATTCACGAAAAGCATCGGATATAAGGGCAATCTTGTTGATTCAAAATTGCTAAAGCTCGTATGTTGCTTGGTAAGGTAGCAAGGCTAAAGGTTGAGGTGGACTGATGAGTTGCTGCATGTTTTGCTAAGGAATTTGCAACCGAGTTAGCTTGTTGGTAGATATGATTAATGAAGTGTCCATCTGCAGTAACGTAGCTCTGGATTTGGAGGAGCAAAGAGTGGTGGCGCTATGGCCAAGTTATAATACTAGATAAGAAATTCACTACTAGTTTAGAATTGGTTTCAACGTTTACCTGCCTAAAACCTGAGGTTCTGCAGAAATGGAGACTGTATAATACTGCTTGAAGTTCTGCTTCCAAGCTCATGCAGTAACCCAAGTATTGTGCACTTGCATGGAGGATGACGCCCAGGTGGTTTCAAAGGACACTTCCTACTGCTGAGTGGCCTGAGTTGCCTAGCGATGAGCCATCAGTATTGAGTTTTAATCCTATCAGTTTATTCCAGTGGATCACTATGGGTATGTGGGTTGTACGTTGCATATGTAGGAAGGTAAAACTTTGGAGAACATTCCATGTAGAAGGAGTTAGTTTCAAGGGGTGGAGGAGTGTAAGGCGATTTAGGAGGTTAAATACCTGTCCCAGTAGTGCAGCTTGTGACTTGGTTCAGTCCTCAAATAGTTTTTTATTCCTATCTTTCCATAATGTCTAGCATATTGTCGATGTTAGTAGGCGAATGAAGGGAAGAAGATTTGATTCCTGTGTCCAACATATATGAAAACAATCCTATAAATTAGGCGATAGGGCAATGTTCAGCTTATCAAAAAAATAACTCCATAGGCGTTTGGCTCTAATGCATTCCATAAATATGTATTGGAGGGAGTCGGCGTTGGGACAAAAGTTACATTTGGATGATAATTTGAATCCTATAGTTTGTAGCTTGACATTTCATAATACCCTTATTCCATCATACATTCGGTATATATTAACGCTAGGTTAAATGAGGGGTGAGGTGGCATTGTGTCACACTTGGGACTTGACGTGTCATAGGTGTGACATACCATGCATGGGCATGAGGTATAACTCACACTCATGTATGTATATTGCACAGCAGTGAGTTAAAACTCACAGTTGTACAATAATTTAACTCATAGCCATGCCAAATTAATATGGCTGGGAGTTTTTTTCATCCTTTTCCAATCGAAGTTTAGCCCTCCATATGCAGCCATCCACCATCCATCATATACCTTTTTTTATACTTAAAAAGCTTAGCAGCTAGCATGTATGGGAGCTAGATGGTGGGTGTGTGATCACGTGTTGTAGCACTACCAAAGTAATTAGACTAAACTACAATTAGTGGTAAGTCTAGATCAACTCCACAGAGATTAATTTCAATTACTTTCCTAAATTATTTGTATATGTAAAACAGGGGGTTTTTAGTTTGAAGCAAATTAAAAGACAAAGTAAAATTAAATATATGAAAACAAATCAAATTAAATAGCATCAAAGTGATAAATTTAACAAATAAGTTGATATCTGGTTCTTTAGTTTAATCTCGGCCTATGCACAATTTCTCAGATGTCGTTGAACTATCGTCTTTACACCTCTCTTAAGACTATTGATTGTGAACTAACAATAAGCTCTGTTAATTTCGATTTTTCCTTAGATCATAATTAATCAAGAAGAGCTCATTAATTAACCTTAACTATCAAGAAACCTAGAACAAGCTCTCTAAGTTTATTCGGACAACTGCATTATAAATGAGAAAAATTGATTAATTTAAGTAACAATCACACAAGCGTGGATTATTTAACTTATACTATGTTATCTCTAACAATTTAATACTGCTAGCTGCCATATATGATATTTAACATCAATTTAAGTAACAATCACACAAGCTCGGGTTATTTAACTTATACTATGTTATCTCTAACAATTTAATACCGCTAGTTGCCACATATGATCTTTAACACAACTATTACGTATCGCATTCAAGTTCTAGCAATGGATTTTCACGAAAAATTATTCAATAAAGCATTAAAATCATTCTCATACAACACCCAATCAATCCATGCAAGATAACATAAACAATCCGAAAAGAGGTAAAAAAAGCGATAAACAACAATTATCTACTTAATGTGTTTTTTAGCCTTGATTGCACCTCCGAACCGGTGTTAGGAAAGTTAGTTGTCCATCTCCATCTTCAAGCTTTCACCATTGGACATCCTCTCCATCGCTATTATCAGTGTGGAAGAATAAAGAAACAACCGAAGAGAAAATAGAAGAAGGGTCCTGTCGGCTAGGTCTATTCCTGCCTACCTTTTTGCCTTCACTCTATTTCCTTATATAGTAAAATTTAAGTTTAAAATTGAGTGACACCTGACTAGGACACTGTGTTGTCCTCCAATTAATTCTCAGATGTGAGAATTCATGACAGTGCAAGGTCATTGCATGGCTATGCAAATCTCTCACAGTCGTGCCCTACTATGCACAGCCTTACATGGCCTTCTCACAGTCGTGGATGGCCATGCACGACCATGTATGACACTTTCACGGCTGTGAGAGATGATGCATGGGCCTGAGAGATTTCTCATGCCCATACAGTCCAATATTTGATCGTGAGACTCTCCTTTCCTTGTTCTTCATTTGACATTCTTTCTTACCTCTTCTTCTTTCAACCTTCTTCTTCTTCATGCTCTATGAATCAGTAGAATATGGAAATTGAGAAGATCGCTTCAATGACATGCTTTCGGGTCACTTTAGCTTCTTTACTTCCGAAAAGTACCTAAGATCAAATATGAACTAAAGTGAGTGTCCTAAGCATTTATAAGGTAATAGTCACTAAGTGTAGTATATCAAATCAACATTTAAACACATATCAGCGTGAGATGCTTGGCTACTGGTTGTCACCGTATGGGAGTTGCATGGTGTTGGTTATTGGCATCATCGTGAGAAGGTGGCTGGAACCTATCCATAATCTAGCTATCACCCTCTGAAATACTAGGTTATTGTTAAATGGACAAGTGGTGGCTGTGCAAATCCATGCACAGCTGTAAGTGATTACTCACGACTATGCATTTTTTTCAACTTTGGTCGTTAGCAATATATTTTTCTTCTTTGTGTTTTCATTTTCTTGTCTTCTTTTTGTCTTTATTTGCTCTAATCTTCCTCATTCTTATTCCATGAAGACAAGTGGACATGATTCTTCAGAAAATGGTCCGAATATAGAGCTTTTGACTCACTTTAACTCTATTGCTTCCGAATTGTACCTAAAATCACAGATGAACTAAAGTGAATATCTTAAGCAATTTTATATCATTAATCACTAAGTGTAATGGAGTAAATGTATAATTAACTAAGCACATATCAATTTCCCCCATACTTAGCTTTTATCCTTTCTCAGGCAAAACATCAAAATTAAGCTCGTAGACCCAAAAACATTTACTCAATTCCCATATGTTCCAATAATACATAATCATAAGCAAAGTTGATTAACTTTCAAAAATATAGCAAGAAGTTAACATTCCAAGTTTTAATTCATGATCAATCAACATTCAATACCTTTAAAAACTGAGCAATCTAATGGTACACTTGGAAAATGTGTTTAAACAAGATATGTTCATGGTTACACTCAACACCATTCATGATCATACCATTCCATAGCTTTACTTATCATTTAATTTCTCCATTTCTAAAATTCACATGCATAATCATGAATCAAAGGACTTTTCGGGGTTGTAACGTGGGTAAAGGTAAGGTGACATGTATTTGGGTCAAGTAGCATGAAAGCCATTAAAGCTAGTGAAACAAAAATAACACTTAATATACTATTAGGTGCAAAAACCTACATTCAATCACAATTGTGTACATAAACTATGATGAATGCAAAATTAATGTTTCATAACTCAAATTCAAGCTCTCATACATAAACCATATGAAGCATATACCAATATGAAGGGATCACTCATACAATTGATGACAATACATTGAAACCACATAGAGTGAACCTTCCAAGCCAACATCTACCTTATATTCAACATATTTAAATACCCCATTCATTAAAACTTTAGAAGGATGCATTAATCATAAACAAATTTTCAACACGTATGCACTTCCTCCTTGATACAATTATTTATACATTTTTCCTTTTCTTTTTGTTTTTTTGTTTTTTCCCTTTTTATATATATATGCAAATATAATCATTGAAAGAAACTACATCAACATGGGAATTTCAATGAAAAGACATAACAAAACATCCTAATATCATAACCAACCCACACATATGTACACCCCCACACCTAGAATTTTTGTGCATCCACAATCATTAATAATCACAAATGCTCCACCAGCTTTATAGCTTAGGAAGGACATTTGGTTAAGTTTAAAAGCATGTAATGTAGTTAGTACACAAAAATGGTATAAAGCTCAAAGGGGCTTATTAAAAGGAAAATCATATAATACGTAGGCTACTTGGCTAATGTAGCTTATGAAACAAAGAATGCCTAATCATTTCCACTTTAATGCATCTGATATAAATATGGTATTGAATAGAAAATCAAAGCAAAATCAGGATGTACATGTTATGAAGGTCACACATAAGCAATAGATAATGAGACTGATGTGAATGTGTTAGTCTATAAAGGCTCAATACCTCATTAGCTTTGTCTACCACTAGTCACTACTCTTCTAAATATAATTCATATCGACCAATCCCAAAAGTAAAAGTACATCCTAAGTTGCTATGAAATTGTTTAGTCAATTCATATTTTACTTATAACTATATAGTCCTTGAAGTAGTAGAAAATGAGCAAATGTTTGTTTGTTTGTTTTATTCTCTCTCTCTCATTTTGATTGAAAACTTAAAACAATCATGAAACACACGAATATAAAAACACACATGCATATCCTAACTAGTCAAAAAGGTAAAGGAAAAGAAATTTATTTCCTTTAGGTTGCCTCCCAAGAAGTGTCTTTGTTTAGTGTCACTGCTTGACTCCATACTTCTCCTTACGTGAAAAAATTATGATCTTCCGGTGGCACATACGGTTCCTCCATGTGAGGTTCTTTCAGATAGGGCCTTGGTTGATAATCATTCCCATTTAGCGTCTTCCCTATCCTCAGACTCTTAATCTCTACTGAGTCCATATACTCCAAAAAGATCTCAAATGTCTCTTTACCTTTTTCTTCCTCGTTTAATTCCTCTAACCTGCTAGGTAAAAGTAAAAAGTCATTCTTAACAAAAAATTAGAACCCAGTATTTACCTCAGAGCTAAAAGATATAGCTTTTTCTGCTCTGAGTTCCTCCTCCACTTCTTCTTTATTACAAACAATTCCTTAAGTGTTACACTCAAGATTCTCAAGTTCCTTTTCACTCTGTAGGGCCTTTACGCTAACATCCCTTGGGTACACCTTAGGTTGAGATGGTTGTGTTTCTTTACCTTGTGATGCTAGTAGATCAAGAGCTTCCGTTAACTGACCCATCTGGCTTGCTAAGTTCTGAATCCTAGAACTTGTTTCTTGCTAGAATTACACCTCTTCCTGTTGTAATCGGAAAGAATTAGCAACACAAACATTAGCTAATTCCTCTAGAGAAGTTCCTGAGTTTTGTTAGTTTTCAAAATATTGGATGCTAGACCCTGTATCTTGCAAAATTTTCCTTATATCTTACTGGAACTCTTGTACACTCTTTTGAACTTGAATGTTGATATTAGTTATAATATTAAGCAAATCTTCTAGAGATGTCCTGAGTCATGATAAGAAACTTCTGTTCTATACGGGAATTGTTGTGCATCCTGTATACTATCAAGGAAGTAATTTTGTGAGTTATCCCATTCATAACTAAAGTTAGGTTGATCAGTCCAGCCTTGGTTATAGGATTGAGAATAAGAGTTATAAAAGAAATTACTTCCGTCCATGTTAAATTTTCCTTTTTTGACATGACAAACACTAAACAAAAAATGAACAGATCATGAAATAACTGCAAGAAACTAATTACGAACAAATATATATAAAACACCATTTAAAATCAAAAACAAAAAATAAAACACCACAGTCCCTAACATCATCGCCAAAATTGGTAGCATGTCATAACACTACATAAAATAAATTAGATCTACTACTGTAGCAATGGTGAGTCTAGATCGATCCTATAAAAAGAGTGTGTAAAGTTTATGAAATGAAAATAATTGATGTTTAGGGTTTGGGGGTTTTGTTTTAATAAGAAAATAAAACAAAACTAGAGTAACACAAACAAATAAAAGAAAACATGTAAAAATAATGAAAAGTGATGAATTCGTTAGGGACTGGGTTCTTTGATTTAATCTCGGCCTAAACTCTAATTAATCATATTTCATTGATTTGTTATTTTTTTTACCTCTCCTTGAACTATTGGTCGTAGATTAACAATACGCTCTGTTAACCCCGATTTTTCTTTGAGTAATAGTTAATTAAGAAGATTTCGTTAATTAACCTTAGCTATCAGATTACTTAGGAGACGCTAGCTAAGTTTAATTGGATAGTCGCCTTATGAGTGAGAAAAACAAACCAATCTAAGCAATAATCACACAAGCTCAGATTATTTAACCTAGGTTATGCTATCCCTAATGACTACGAATCATTAGTCGCTACAAATGAATAAAAAAAGCAATGATTACATATTGTATTTGATTCTAGCAATGGGTACTTACATAAAAATAATAAAATAGAGCATTCAATCATTCTTACATAAGACCTAAACATTAAACATAGGATAAAATAATCAATCGATAAGAGAAAGAACAACAAAAAATGAAAGAATGCTTAACTGGGTCGTTGGTGTCGATTCCACCTCTAATTTGGTGTTAGGAAGCTACCCCTCCATGAGTCTCTCACAGTTGAGAGCTTGTCACCCTTTTCATGCTGTCCCAAGGCTCACGAAGCTCTCCCAGCCAAAAACAATCAAAAAATTTCATAAAACCCTTGCGTCGTCACACCCTCGATATATATTAATGCTAGGTTAAATAAAGGGTGAGTTGGCATTGTGTCAACCCGTGACTTGGTATGTCACGAGTGTGACACACCATATATGGGTGTGAGGAATAACTCACGCCCATGCATGTATATTGCAAAGCCATGAGTTAAAACTCACGACTGTGCAATAATTTGGCATGGTCGTGAGTTAATGCTCACTGTTATGCCAAATTAATATGTCCATGAGTTTTTTTATCCTTTTCCAAACGAAGTGTAGACCTCCATGTGTAGCCATCCACCATTCATTATATACCTTTTTTTAATACTTAAAATGCTTGGTAGCTAGCTGGCATGAGAGCTAGAAGGTGGGCGTGAGATGCTTGGCTGTTGGTTATCACCGTATAGGAGTTACATGATGTTGGCTATTGGCATCATCGTGAGAAGGCAGCTGGCACCTATCCATAATCCAGCCATCACCCATTTTTTTTAGCTTTGGCTATGAGCAACATGTTTTTCTTCTTTGTGTTTTCATTTTCTTGTCTTCTTCTTATCTTTATTTGCACTAATTTTCCTCAATCTTATTCCATAAAGACAAGTGAACATGATTCTTCATAAAATGGTCAAAATATAGAGCTTTCAACTCAATTTAGCTCCATTGCTTCTGAATTGTACCTAAAACCATATATGAACTAAAGTGAGTATCTTAAGCAATTTCATATCATTAATTATTAAGTGTAATGGAATAAATGTATAATCAACTAAGCACATATCACTTGACTCTAAATTGATTAATGCAATTATCACCAAGAAGACATCATTAGCCCTAATAACTTCAACCAAGTAGCTAGCCAAATTCCTAGATCATTCGACACTCTAATTAAAACTTAGCCCTTTTATTGATTAACGAGTTAATTAGTTGCTACCTGACTTGTTATACTCAATAGCAATTACAGATTAAAGACAAAGTGATAGCAATCAATTCACATACAAATTTATCAAGACGTCTCTCAATTCTATGAGAACATGAACAAATATTGAAATAGCTAGTAACATTAAAATTAACTTGAAAGTAATTACCTCAAATTATCCAAAACAAAGATACTAAACAAAAATTCTAGAAATTTTAACAAATTAAATTTCGAAGAACTAGATATAAAGAGAGTAAGAGTGAGAGAGACTCATTCTATTGATAGCTTGGACTCAATAGATCGACAATCACTTTGACCCGATAGTTTGAAACATGAAATCCTCCTCCAAAGTTCTTGACCCAGCCCAATTCCAATGGTTTTGTAGCTCTCCTACTAACCAAACACCTCCTTGCACTAGCATTCTTCACCAATAGCTCTCATACCAACCAAACACCTCCTTGCACTAGCCTTCTTCACTAATATCTCTCAAGTTTCATGAGATTTGTTTTTTTCAATTGATTTGGTATGCTTGATCTCTCTCCCTTTCTATTGTTGTTTTTTTTATTAGCTCCCCATACATACCAATAGCTGCACTTTTATGGCTCTTTAATAATCCTCCTCTTAACTTCTCCATTTTGAAGAGAATTGGAACAAAGAACATCAATCTATTGCATTTTTCTTTGCACTATGCTTCTGTTTCATTTCACTTTACCCTCCTATTGCTAGTGTTTTACTTCTTCTCTCAACTGCTGTGCGTTTCTTTTATTTGTCATTGTAATGCCCTCCTTTTCTGTGCTATCTTTTGATTCATGTGGTGTTGTATTTTTAGGCTGTGCATTATCATATTGTCCAGTTGCTATGCTTTAGTGCTGCTTTTCATTTATTCTCTCTACTGTTGCATTTTAACGTAATTTGTAGTTGCTGGGTATTTCACTCCTCTACTGTGTTTTATATTTGCTCTTTAGACTGTCGTTTTGATCTTCTTACTGCTGGCACTTTTGACTATCGTTTATTCTTTTTGCTGACATTTTTGACATGGATTGTTGCTTAGATTATTGCTACATTGTCGTTTTTGTATGTTGCTAAGACTTCTGTGTTTTTATCTCTTTTCGACCTAATTACATCAACTTTTAAAGCCTAATAAAAACAGTTCAAGTTAGGCCAATTTTATAGTAAAATTCAAAATAAATAATTTTAGGTCTTAACTAATAAAATACGAATAATCATGCCCACATGTGTAATAAAAATAACTAAATAGACTAAGTTTAGGAGGATAAAAAACGTAATATTTTGCACTTATCAGTTTCTTAATGGAAAACAATAATGTGGAGCAATTCAACTTCAATGGAGCATAATTTGGTCGGGGAAGTAATCATCCTTATTTGAACATATACAATCTGGGGTGGCAGAACCACCCATGGCTCACGATCATGAGCCTCCCATGGAGGCTAGTTATGGCCATGACATTACAAGTCACCCCCGTGACTTCTTTCCAACTCACCCAAAAACCTAGTTTTCACTATAAATACATTATGTGATAGTAGAAATGATTCATTCTTCACATTTTTGGGTTTCTGGACAACATAGGTAGCAGAGAGAGCTATTTCTTGGAGACCCATGGAGAAGATGGAAGGCTAGGCTTTTCGATACTAGTTCGATGGTGAAACCGATGCCCGAGTCACACTTAAGCAATTGTTTCCATTATTTAACGTTAAATCTCTCCTTCAGATTGTTATTGTTGTTCAATGTTGATTGACTTGGGTATTGTAAAGATGAAATTAATGCATTCATTGGATTGTTTTATTACGAACCCATTGCTAGAATCTTGAATATAATCTATAATTGTTGTGTTTGAGATTCATTAGTAGCCACTAATGACTTTAAATCATTAAGAACAACGTAACTTAGGTTATATAACCTTAGCTTGTAAGGTTACTGCCTATATTGATTAGTTTTCCATTTCATAATACAGCTGTCCTATTAAATCTAGAGAGCGTGTTCTAGGTTATTCGGTTGTTAGATTTAATTAGCGAGCTTATCTTAATTAAAAACAAATTAAGGGAAAACTGGGATTACCATAACGTGTTGTTAGTCCACCATCAATGGTCCTAGGAGAGGTGTGAAAGCATTATAACAATGAACTGTGTTTAATCATATGTAGGTTGAGATTGATCCGAGAACTGGGTTTCACACATTCATCACTTATATGATTTTTGACAGTTTTTGATAAATTGCTTGCGTTAGGTTATTTTTTTTTGTTTTCTCAATTACATCTAATCAAATCCCCTTTTTTATTTCCTTAATAGCAATTTTTGTCATTACGAGAGTTAACTAAACATTCCCTATGGATATGATCCTAACTCACCATAGCTACACTTTTTTATTATCAGAGTTACGTAAATTTTTGCAATGCATTCGACATACGCTATAAGTTGCCTCCTATATAACACTTGTTTAATGTTGTTAGCTCAATGTGCCTTTTATGCTCACCTTCATCCTGGATCAATAATGAGTGACTTACTTTCACCCTTTTCCTTGTATACAAGTTTTCTAGTCTGTAAGTAAGCAACATACAAAAAGATAATAACAAGGAAATAATTTATAAAATTTATTACTCAATCATATGTATTAATGGACATTCCAATGTCAAACTATTAATAAGAGAGGGACTAATAAAACTCCCTAAATTGTCAATTGGATCAAACAATTTATCTTGGAGCAAACGGGAACCTTCATACTTAAGGTCACAACCAATGCCTCATTAGTAGTTTCCTTACTTAGTTCCTCCGTTAGTTCTTCCTTAACCATCTCTGTCCACTAATCTCCTTCTTCCTAAACAGAGGTGTCTAACTTATCTTTTTCTATTATCTCCTGACACTTCTCTACTTTCTCTTCTTAGATGGTCCCTCCATTCATAAAGCTAACCTTTTTCTTTTCTTCACTCTCAAATTGACGTCAGCTGGCTTTCATTTCAACTAAAAGTTCCATTATTTTATCTGTAATACTCTCTTCTTCTTCTTCTTCAGGAAGCTCTTCTTCTTCATCTAGGAGTTCTTTTTTGCTAGTAAGGTTGATTGCCATTTCAAATTTGATAGGTCTACTTCAAAAGTACTAGGCAAACACCCTTACATCTCATCAGATATTATCTCCTCCAGCTGGCTGATCCGATTCACTAAATTTTTTATACGAGCCTCCTTGATACTTCATGATTGATTCTTGAATGAAATTAGTTATCATATCTTCTAGAGTTGGCTCGTTAACTAGAGGTGATTAGTGTTGTAAATACTCAGCTGGAGTATAATTATTTCATCTATTGGTATAAGAGTTGCTCCACTTTGAATTGTAGTTATTCCCGTATAGTGCACCTTGAGGTTGATTGTTGATGTTCGGTCGCTCCACATATAAATTAGTGCTTGACATTCATAATTGTAGCAAGTACTCCTACAAATGTAACAACATGGCATAGACATCTGTGAGCCTTTAAAACCATATGAAGAAACCTCTATCTCTTATATGGTGATGTTACAGATTGCGAAGACATATCCTGGCTTCTATAAAAGTGTTGCCTGCTCTATCCTTCTATTGTGAGTTTTGGATATGACAATGAAGCTTAAATCCTATAATGAACCACAAACTCAAGATCAAGTAAAGAACTTCAAAAGATAATTAAATGAATTAGCTGGAGATATAATAAAATAAAATAAAATAATGACTAGAGTAATAGCATTTAGGTTCCTAATATCGAAGTCCTCGATAACGGTGCCAAAAACTTGATTGACTAAAAATGAGTGTGTCAATATTGAATTACCGTAAATGCACAACTTAGATATAACTAGTAATGACAAATACGAGTTGATCCTACGAGGACAATGATTACTAGTAGTTACCATTAATCTATTATCTAATTGATGAATTGATTGTGATTTTTAATTTAAAAGAAAATCAAATTAAAGCAAGTAAAATAAATGAGCAGTAAGATTGAATCACAAAATTAAGGAACAATTAAGAAAATTACCGATATCGAAAGTTTAGTATCTAGGTTTTTAATCCCCCTAAACCCTTAATAAATTGATATTTTCTTATGCAATGTTTTGTATGCTAATAGCTGACCTCGAGTCTATTAATAACTAATCCAAAGTTTTCAATGGAATTACTTAGGTTAAAGTTTAAAAGATTTCTTTACCGAATTATGAATCCCTCTATTAGGTTTGGACCTAATCCGAAAGATTTATGTTATCCTATCTCTAGTGTTGTAATAATCTCCTTCTAATTATGGTAGATCTATTCATAAAGAGGATTTCTCAATCTCTATGTATGAAATCAGGTTATGATCAAATATTTTAGATCTATTAGAATGATATGTTCTTAATTGATTGTACATTTATAAAACTTAGTGATTATTGCTATGAAATGCTTAAGACTTTCACTTTAGTTTATATTTGGTTTTAAGGGCAATTCGGAAGCATAATGGCTAAAGTGAGTGAAAAGCACACTCATGGAGCCGTCTTATCAAGATTCACACTTAGTTGTCTTTATAGAGCAAGAAGGCGAAGGATTAAAGTGAAGAAGAGACAAGAAAATGCATAAAATGAAGCGTATACATTGCATAAAATCAAGTGAAGCCATGAGAATGCAAGTCACAGCCATGACACAATGTGTCATGGGTGTGACTTATAATTGTGTCATGGGTTTGACTTATAATGCACAGCTTGACATAATATGCCATGGCCGTGACTCATCTTGTATGGACGTGACATAAGTTGTCATGCCTATGAGTCAAAGTCACGCCCATTACTCAATATACCATGACCGTGAATTTCACATCTGGGCTGCCTAAAAACCTAAATTTCACTATAAATATAAGATGTTGTGACAACAAAAGAGATAAAATGTTTATGAATCATTTAGGGGATTTCAGGGGAAGAATGAGAAGTAGAGCTAGACATTGTCGAAGACCTATGGAGTGTTAAGCTTCCCGACACCAGTTCAGAGATCAAAATTGTGGTAACGTTCGTAACATTACACAAAATAACTAGACCTAATACTATAGCTAGTGGTAAGTCTAGGTCGATCCTACAGAGAGCATTCAATTAGCTTTTTTTATGAAAATAATCAATGTTTAGATTGGGGGGTTTGTTGGTTTTCAAATAAGAAAATAAAATGAAACTAAATTAATGAAAGCAACTTAAAGAAAACATTCAAAAAATGTTTATGAATTGTTAAGGAGGTGTTAGTAGAAGAAAGAGAAGAAGAGCTAGACAACATTAGAGACCCATAGAGGCCATGAAGGGCTAAGCTTCCTGACACTTGTTTAGAGGTGATATTGATGCCAATGAAAACAGTTAAGCATATCTCTCATTGTGTTTGTTTTTCTTTCTATCTTTAGAAATTGTTTAGGTTATCCTATGCTTATGGATTTAGGATTTATTCTCGTTCATAATAGATTGTTTATTTATGAACCTATTGCTAGAATTTTGAATACAATATGTAATCATTGTGTTTAGATTCATTTGTGGTAACTAATGATGTCAAATCATTAGGGATAACGTAACCTTGGTTAAATGACCCGAGTTTATGTGGTTGTTTCCTTGATTAATCCATTTTCTAACTCATAATACAACTTCCGATTAAGTTTAGAGAGCCTGTTCTAGGTTGTTCAATAGCTAGGCTTAGTTAAAGAGTTTATTTTAATCGAACATGGCCTAAGGGAAAACCAAGATTAACAGAGCTTATTGTTAACCTACGATTAATAGTTGCTAGGAGAGGTATGAGAATAACAATTCAATGAATATGTTTAATTGTGTGTAGGACAAGATCGAACTGATGACCAGATCTTTAACCCATTCATCACTTTCATCATTTTTTAATTTTTTCTTTAATTTTTTTGTTAGTTTAGTTTCATTTTGTTTTCTTTTTTGAAAACTAATAAACCCCCATAACCTAAACAACGATTATTTTCATAAAAAAAGCTAACCGAACACTCTGTAGGATTGATTTAGACTTACCACAAGCTACAGTATTAGGACTAGTTATATTGTGTAGTGGTAGGAAGCACTACTAGAGCCTGGTCAGGTTGTCTAAGCCCTCAAAATTAATTCCATTTCTTTAACTTATTGTAGTAGTCATTTAACCATGTCGAATCCCGAAAGAACTAAACTCTTAATTTCAATAAATAAAATAAAGGGGTTTCGATTAATTAACTAATTAAATAAAATTAACAAGGAATCAAAATAAATTAATTGAATATAAAATGGAGATATTCAAGATTAATAAACTCTAATTCAAAGGAAATATCTCATCTAATTGTAACATTGATCATTGGTCTAAAACAAATATTAGTCACAATTCAAGAAGTTAGTCTGAAACATATTAGGATAGCCATAATAAGTCTCATATTTTTCCAAACTAAATGATTCAAACTCAACATCCAAATCAAAACTTACCATCAATTGACTAAGTATGATAGCATTCAATGTCAACAAAATGATATCAATAATCTTAAAAAAAGACTAAAGCCTAAATTAAATAATCGAGATAGCTATAACTATTCAACTTAGTTTTCTTATTTATTATAAGTTAAATATGCAAATTCATTAATAACTTATTTGCTACTTGTACCAATCCTTCATGATAATTATTGATCATTGAATTCATGGATAGTGATAGAATAATCAACATTAAATTAAAATTTCAGATTAATCAATATTAATCATTCATAAAATATAAGAACTCAAAACAAGAAATACTTGAATTAAAACATGAATAAAAGTTTAAAACAAAGCCTCACAAGGCTACAACTAAAGTATCGAATCCCCTTAACTTAGAATAATTGAGTTTAGCCAGACATAAGTTTAGTTCTAACACTAAAAAATGGAATAAAGATGAAGAATTGGGAGAAAAGTAAGAAGAAAAATGATTGATTATCTTAGAGAGGTGGAGAACATACCTTTTATAATGTTTTCGTACTCTAAACCTAATCTTATCCTATCTTGCAAAGATGCCCATCTAAAACAAATCCCAATATCTTCATAATAGGGATAGAAAGAAGTTTCCTAATTAAACTCTAACTCTTTAGGTAAATCTGACATTAGGCATGATCTCGCCTTATCCGTTGCAGTGCAATCTCCATTTTTCATCTTTTAAAACAAAAAAAAATTATTTTTCCTATTTAAGGTCCAAAATAAATCTAAAACAAAGAAAATATTTTGAATTAATATATCAAGATAACATCTTATTGAATTTCTCCACATCGAACTTTTGCTTGTCCTCAAGCATACATCAATTCAGTACATCAATTATTTTTATAATAACCTCTTATATTGTTTTTTGTTTTCTATAAATATCTAAAAGCTAATTCACAATGAAGGTTTAGGATAAAATATCAATTGAGAGAATAAGCACTCATAGGAAACATTGTTAGAATTTAAACATAGCATCTCATCAACTCCATCAAAATTAAATGAAACATGACTTGAAACCCTCTCAAGGATTTTACTCTATACACTCAAAGTATATAGAGTTCATTAAGCCCTTAAATCAAAGCATAGCAAGTTATTTCCATAAGTTTGCTTAAGAATCATATCTCCACTACTTAACAAAAATGAACTTAATGCATAAATCAAAGGAATTTGATAAGGGTTGTAACGTGGCTTAGGTGAGGTATGACAAAAAAGAAGAATCATATCTCCACTACTTAACAAAAATGAACTTAATGCATAAATCAAAGGAATTTGATAAGGGTTATAACATGGCTTAGGTGAGGTATGATAAAAAAGAAGTTTTTTGGGTTAAGTAAATTGAAGGAAATCATACAAACTTATCCACACAAGTTTTCAACTTAATTCAAAACTCATTTGATTCAAATAAAATCCCTTTCAAACACCCATTTTTTTCCCTTTTTCTTCTCTTTTTTTTATAAATAAGAACATCATAGATGATTCTTTTTTACGTCTCCCCTAAAAATGAAAAATCAAAATAATTCAATTTGAATCAATTAATTTACTTTTCATAGAAATAATCAAAATCTTATGCGAATAAATTTTCAACAATTCTTTCAATTTAGGGGCTCAAAATTATTAAGGATATCAATAAAAGAATGGTAAATTTGGCTCGTAACAAGGTTATTATGCTAGAAAATAAAGGATAAGGCTCATATTGGTTTTCTAGGAATAAAAAGTAAAGTACTATTGTTTATGTAAAAAATGGTTATCCTAAATGCCCTTATCATCTTTATACACAAATTCATCTAAAATATGGTCTAAACATTTATTCAAAAGCAAGTTGTAGCATAAACAAGCTATGTTTAATAACACACCACAATAAGGATTTGTATGACCACAAATATTATGAATGCTCTTAGGCTCAAAGCTCATATAGGTGTAAAAAATGCACTAAGTCTTACACACTTTCATTCAACAAAACCAATAAGATACTTAAAATAATTTAACAAAAATACTAATCATACTTGTATTTTTTTGCATTATTTCTTAAACCAAAATCTATCCTAATTTAAAGACTATTTATAAAAAACAATTAGAAAATTATGAAGCTATTATAAGGAATAATAAATATATGAATCGTAATATCATAAGTCTAAGAAAAATCATAAAGTTCATCATAATATAAAAACTCACCCCCACACCTAAATCATATATTATCCCTAATGTATGCATAATATACTCGCATCTCTCCCCTAAGATGTGAGCATTGAAAAGTAGATGTACTATAATGTCGGTGAACATGGAGGTACCATCCCCATGAATTGGAGCAGAGCATCTAAATTCTTCTCAATTTCAGAAATTTTGCATTCCAATCTTTCTAGTCGAAAATGATACTTATTTCAGATTAGTGAAGCCAGAAGGTACAAAGGTCGTGGAACATCACGATCCTATTGTTGTGTTGATGATGAAACTCTTTAGGGTCAATCACATTGTATAAAATGACATGTTCTCCTTTTTTACTCAATTAATCCCATATTGCTTAAACAAACCCTATATAAAGTTTCTGATAAGTGTAAATTGCATCGTGTTTTAGGGCATAGTTTGATATGTGTTTAGCCATTAATTCAATCATTTAGTATGTGTTTAGGTTATAATTGTGTTAGTTTGTTAATTATTTGTGTTTTAAGTGTTTTATGGGTTAATACAAGCTTTTGAGCTTAAATATTATGTTTTTAAGGTGCCTTGATGTGTTTCCTAATATTTCAGGGTCAATATCAAAGAACGGAGGAGTTTTGGAAGACATTTGGGTCGAAACAATGGCCCACAATCATGGCTTATCGTGATAGAAGGCTTAGATGTGGGCCACAATCGTGGCTTACAGGGCAGCAGTCATGTCCTACATCGGGTAGACGTGCAGTCGCTTATGAACTTCACTTTTCAAGGGACATTTTGGACCTTTTAGACCCCGAAAAGACCCTAGGGTTACCCAAAATATAAAAGACTATTTAAAGAACATTAAGAGGAGCAAAAAGGAGCTTTTACATCAACCACATTTGAAAACTTAAAGAGAGAATATCGAGAGAGAGAGAGAGAGAAGAAGAAGGAAGAGGAAGATGACATGCTTCCCAGATCAGGAAGTTTCCCGATGTCGCTGCCTTCCATCGTCTATTCTAAGTCGTTATTTCCTTTCATTTCGATTTTATTTATGCATAGAATTGAGATGGATAGTATGATGATAGGATTTGGAATATTGATGATGTTCTAAACTCTCCTTCAGGATTTTATTTTAATTTAATGATAATTTAGTTGATTGTGTTTTTGGATGAATGTCGTGATTTAATTGCATTTTTGCATAATTCGGTAATAAATTGAGAGGGTGAACTGAATGAAAAATGATTAAATCGGATTAATGAGAGTTAGGCAATTTAATAGAAACTGTGACAAATCACAGTGGTAATTATGTGGAGAGAGATCCCGTGTGATGTTCTGATAGTTTATTAGAGTGCTTCAAATCTAATTAGGGTTTTGGATAACTTATGAATTGAGAGATTGCAAATTCCATAATCTGATTAAGGTTTATAATTTAGGGTTTAATAGTTATAACTCGAGAGAGAGAAATCAACCCTAAGATAGTATAGAATCGACACTCCATTGACACATAATCGGCTAGGTTAGCATTAGTGATAAGTAAAATCTCCTTTCTCATAAATTGGTAAATTCCTTAGGTTGATTTCTATTATGATTGCATATTGCTCGCTTGTTAATACTTTTTTGTTTAATTTCTGATTTGATTGGTTGAACTCAATTCTCGTAATTAATTTCTGTTGCATCTTTTATTCTCAGCTTAATAGTTTTTTTGGCCTTAGCTTTTAAGATTAGATTACTCTCCTTCCTCATGGGATCGACACCTTTAATACTAAACTATTAACTGTGCACTTGCAGAATATTACCAGGGAAGGCAAAGAATAGTTTAGTTGTCTTAGTCTAAGGTATCTTAGTTAGTTTTAAGTTTTTCCATTCTTTCCATTTTTTGTGTGTCCGTGCTCTTACATGAACATAAGAGTTACAAGAAGTTCGAGTCATATAGTTGAATTTGTAGAGTTTGACATCACTCATCTAGAACATTCAATTAGAAGAGCTCGGTGTGAAGAAGAAGAAGAAACCGTAAAAGTAACAATAGAAGAGGAGTTTCAGCAAGAGTTGGATCAAGGAGCAAACCAAGGCCATCAACTGAGAACCCTTATAGACTTCATAAGTCTGGGCTTCAATGCAGAATCAAGATGTAGCTAGGCCACCCATACAAGCAACTTCTTTTGAAATCAAACCAACCCTTCTAAATATGCTTCAATAAAATGTGCAATTTTATAGATTAACGAATGAAGACCTGAACACACATATTGTCAATTTCTTTGAAATCTGCGATTCCTTCCATTATCATCAGATGTCAAAGGATGCTATAAGAATGAGACTCTTTCCTTTTACCTTAAGGGATAGAGTAAAAGCTTGGTACCATTCCCTTAACCTAATTAATGTCACCACTTGGGACGAATTAGTTCGTGCGTTCCTAGATAAGTACTTTCCCCTTACGAAGACTACGAATATTATCAAGGAGATCACAAACTTTCAGCAAGGTGGTAGGGAATCGATTAATGAAGCATGGGAATGATACAAAGACTTGTAAAGAAAATGTCTACACCATAATTTACCTAAAGAATTTGTTTTGCAAACGTTCTATAATTAAGAAACCCTACATACAAGAGGCACAATTGATGTAGCTTTAGGAGGATCACTTATGAGGAAGATGGTAGATGAAGCAAAAGAGCTGCTAAAAGAGATGGCGAGTAATAGTTGTTTATAGACCAACGAGCGAAGAAGACAACTTGCAACTTTCTGTGAGTAAAAAGGAGTTGTAGCTGCCAATCAAATGATAGAAATGCAGGATGAAATTGATAATTTAACTTAAAGGCTTCGTCCTCAAATATAGTAAAAGCTCTTCAGCTGAAGTGTTAGCTCTGTGGGCAGATGGATCATGATACAGTCGATTATTTCTTAAAGAATGATAATGGATCAGAGCAAGTAAACTACTTGGGAACTCAATATGGTCGAAAAGGGGGAAGCAATCCCTAGTCTAACACATACAACACTGGGTGGAAGAATCACTCAAACTTTTCTTACTCAAACAATGCTAAAGGATAGTTCAAACCTCAAGGACCAACAAGATAAACTGAGTTTGATGGAATCCAAACTAAGCAAAATTTTAGACAAAATTGGAGGTATGGAGGATGCACATAAAAGGCTTGAAGGCAAGTTTGAGCAAGTTACAAAGAACCACTCCTCCTCGATACATAACCTGGAGGTCTAAATAAGTCAATTGGCAGAAGCAATAACAACCCAAAATGTAGGAACCCTTTTAAGTAACACTGAGTCCAATTCGGAAGAAAGAATTATGGTCGTGACACAATCAACTGAGGAGGAATCACACCAGGCTAAAGACAATGATGGGAAGGACAAGAATAAGGTTGATAAGAATGTTTTTCGAAGTGAATTAGAATTACAAACATCCCAAAAGCATCAAAATAAAAGCCCTTACCCCATTTTAGAACAACAAAAGCCAAATCCATTCAGGAATAAGGGGAAGGTAGAGCTGCAAGAGAATAAGGAAGGCTCTCTTCTGGTAAGGTACAATTTGCCTAAGATTAGAAAGTACCAACCCCCTATTCCATTCCCGATCAAAGGCATGAGGAAATCTAAGGAAGTTTAGCTGAATGAAGATGTAGACATGATCGAGCAATTGGAAGCACGACTTACACTAATGGAATCAATAAGGGGAAAGGTTGAAAAAGAGTTGGAGGAAGAAAATAAATTGACGACACCACCAAAAAAGGAGGATCCAGGGGATTTTTATATCCCTGCATTATTTAAGGTGTCAAAATAGAGAGAGCCTTCGCTAACTTGGGAGCCAACATAAACATGATGCCATATTCCTTATATCAAAAGTTGGGGTTCGAAGACATAGTTCCCATCAAGATAATAGTAAAAACGATAGATAAGTCAATTCATCGTTTGAAGCATATCATATAAGATGTGCATGTTCGAGAGAAAAAGTTTACCTTTCCCACGAACTTTTTCATACTGGATATAGAAGAAGACGCAAAAACCCTACTTATCCTCGGACGACCATTTTTGGCCACTGCTCGATCAATTATTGATGTAGATAGGGGTGAGCTGATTTTAAGGGTAGGTGATATGTGTTTAAATGTTGATTCATTTGATATACTACATTTAGTGATTAATGCCTTAGAAACACTTAGGGTACTCACTTTAGCTCATATTTGATCTTAGGTACATTTTGGAAGTGAAGGATTTCCATAATCTATTGATTCATAGAGCATGAAGAAGAAGAAAATTAAAAGTAAGAAGAAGACAAGAAAATGAAAAGAATATGAAGAAAATGTTGTAAACATGGCTTACTACCATCCAGAAAATTTTATAGCCGTGCAACATGAGTAAATATTGTTACAAAGCAACTCATTTACATAAATCAGGTAAGCTTTCCATTTGCGGTCCATTTCTAGAATGAATAACCTTGATTTGGCTAGAAAAATAAAGGAGAACCAAGAGTGAAGAGTAGTGGAGAGAAAGCCAACTATCTATTTAAGGTATAAAGAAAATAAGTGTGAGTGATGGCTAAAATCGTGAATGGGTGATGGTTAAAACAAAAATATGGGATGGCTGTAAAAACGTTAATGCTTGGGATTGCATGGTGTCTCATGTGAGTGAGACATCACACACACACACACACCACCTGCCCATTTAATATAGCTTTTTAAATATAAAACAAATATGATGGATGGTGGACAACTGCACAAGGAGGGTACACTCACGGCATGGATAGCATCAAAGACAACAACTGAAGGACATTTTGTCCTCTTTTATTTTGAAAAGCATCTGTCCTATATCCCTTTTAAAACCTAGCTACCTCACTTATTTTAGAGGCAACTTTTGAATAAAGAAAGAGGGAAGTGTTGATTGTGGGACTAAAGTGGAGAAGAAAAGAAGGGACAACTGAAACAAGGGGGAAAATCGAAGGAGAGGGTAGCAGCTAAATCATCTTATCCTATTCGATTAAGCCATCTCTCTATTGATTTAAAGCTAATTTTTATCATAAAAAGAGAGTAGAAAGGCTACTACATTTTGGAGAATAAAATTAGGAGTGTGGGGCTAGAATGGTGATAACCGAAGATGCCATTTTTGTTGGAGAGTGAAAAAAATCTGAGTGGAGGCTGCCTCATTTAAGTTTAATGTAGTTGTTGAAAGAATGCACAAGGTGAGTGGGGCTGGCCAAGGTGAAAACTGAGGGGAGTTGAAGCAAGATATGAGTGACAGTTGGATAAGGAGACAGTAGCTGAACCTCCATTAAAGCCATTCATCATCATTTTCCCATCATTTTTTAAAGTGACGAAGGAGGAATAATAAAGACAATAACTATTCTTCATCAAATTCTCTTCATTTTTCAACATAAATGGAGGCTACAAAGGCTGATTCTTGGAGTTTGATGGAGAATATGGAAGGCTAACATCCCGATGCTAGTCTAACGAGGATATTGACACCAAGTCACGGTTAAGCTATTTCATCTTGATTAATGTTGTTAATCTCTTTTTGGATTGTTATGTTGTTTGTGTTGATTGTATTAGGTTTCTGTATGAATGATCTTAATATGTTATTTGGATTATTATATTATGAACCTATTGCTATAATTTTGAATGTAATATATAATTGTTACATTTAATGTTTGTTAGTAGCATCTAATAATTATTAATCATTAGGAATAACATAACTTAGGTTAGATAACCCGAATGTGTGACGTTACTGCCTATATTGATCATTATCCAATTCGTAATGTGGCTGCCAAATTGAATCTAAAGATTGTATCCTAAGTTATTCAGTAGTTAGGTTTAATTAACAATTGTATCTTAATTAAACACAACCTCAGGGAAAACCGGGATTAGTAGATCATTCTATTAGTCTCACATCAATTATCCAAAGAGAGTTGTAAAGAAGTTAGGATGACAGAAAATGCTTGATTATGTTTAGGCCGACATTGACCCTAAAATCGGACCTTATTTATATTTGACACTTTTCTCATTTTCGATTGCTTTTTTTAATTTGTTTTCGATAGTTTACTTTTACTTTCATTTCGAAATTGCTTAAAATCCAAAAACCCCTTTATATTTTTCTTGCATCAATTAATTTTATTACGAAAATTAACTAAACATTCCTTGTGGATTCGATCTTGGCTTACTATAACCACAAATTTTAGTGTGTAAAGTCAGGTAAATTAGTAGTGCACTCGACATACGATGTCAAATTTTGGCGTCGTTATCGAGGAGTGTGGTAGTTTAATTTTTGTATTTGATTCTAGTTAGTGATTTGTGAATATATTTGTTTATAATTATTCTTTTTATACTTGTTAATTTTTAATTGTTTGTTAGTGTTGGTGCATGGTAGTGACCAGATCTCCTCATAGAGAAATTGAGCAACTTGATCTGGGATCGAGAGAACATTGCGGAGATTGTGTAGGGAAGCAAGGTCAACTTTGGTAGACAAATTGGAATCAAAATTCGAAGACACAATGGCAAATCGGAGAACTCTAAGGGAGTTGGTTGCACCCATTTTAACTCAAAGACCATTATGCATAACATTTTTGAATTTCACTGAACATGTTACCTTTGAATTAAAAGCTGGATTAATTCATTTATTACCTAAATTTTATGGTCTTGTAGGTGAAGATGCACAGAAGCATCTTAAGGAACTCGATGTGGTGTGTTTGAGCATGAAGCCTCATGGGGTGACCAACGAGTAGATCATATTGAGGGCCTTCCTATTCTCACTCAAAGATGCAGCAAAGGATTGACTATTTAATTTACCGATTGGAAGCGTGAATAAATGGTTAGAGATGAAGAGATTATTCTTGGAAAAATATTTTCTGACCTTAAAGATAGCAAATATTCGAAAGAAGATATGTGGTATCAAGCAGCACAATGGAGAATCTCTTTATGAGTATTAGGAGCTATTTAAGATGTTATGTTTCAGTTTTCCACACCACAACATACCAAAGCAACTTCTCATCCAACATTTTTATGAAAGATTGCTACCGATGGAGATAGGTTTGGTTAATGCGATGAGCGTTGGGGCACTTTGCGAGAAGACTCCCGCTACAGCTAAGATATTATTTGAGTAGATGGCTACTAACACCCAACCATTCGACACTCGCAATGATGTTCGACGAGTAAATGAGATAAGCACTTCATCCATTGATCATTGTTTAGATAAACTAACATCTTTTGTGATACAGATTGCAGTTGGGCAGGCACAAGTGAAAGTGTGTGGGATATGTTCAAACACGAGTCATCCAACTAATGAGTGCCCAACATTGCAAGAGGGGAGTATAGAGTACTTGAATGTTGTCAGAGCGAACTTCTCTAGCCAATATAACCCATACTCGTAGACGTATAGCCTAGGTTAGAGGGATCACCCTAACTTAAGTTATAGAGGGAATCGACAGTAAAATTACTTCCAAAATTAGTCGTAAGGAGCATAAGGATTTCAACCAAGCTAACAAGGGGCATAGGGAGCTTCTTCTTCTAGTTTAGGTATATCTTTAGAAGAACTTGTTAAGAATCTTGTTGCTAACAATATCTAATTTCAATAGGATATGCAATAATTACAACAAAATATATAGCAACAGTTGCAACAGGGTTTACAACAAATCCAACAGGTGACAAAAGCAAGACAATAGAACATGGAACACCAAATGGGTCAGATGGATGGCAGTAAGGCTCAATCACCTAGAATTGCAAAGTGGAGAAAAATTGTCATCACAACCCTAGTTGAACCCGAAGAATGTTAGTGTCATAACCCTAAGGAGCGGAAAGGAGATTGAGGGTCCTAAAAGAACTCCACTAAAGATTGCTACCGAGGAAGAGATTGGGAAGGAATTGGGAAAGGAAGAAAATCTGTCATCAAGTACGAAGGTAAATTTTGAAAGCCCTAATATTACTAAAACTAACTCTCCACCTTTTCTAAGCAGATTGGTAAGACCAAAGAAGGAGTAGAAGGTATGGTTGGGGATGTTTTGGGGCAGGTAAATAAGTTAGTGTTTCCTGCAGATTTCTATGTCGTGGATATGAATGATGACACCTTATGTAATCCGATACCTATCTTGTTGGGGAGACCATTTCTTAATATGACTCAAACTAAGATAGACGTTCGTGAAGGCGCGCTTACAATGGGAAAGTGATTCATTTCAACATTTTTAATTCTACAAAACATCGCCCTAATGATCATTGTTTTTTTTATGTGATTGATCCTTTGGTGCTGGAAATGTTTAGATTAAGTTGCAGGGATCATTTGGAAATGGTTTTAACTAAGGATATGGAAGTAGAAGCCAACACTGATGTTGAGATGGGAGAAGAGCTTATAAAAATGACAATCGCCTTAGACTCATTGGAAAGCTCTCCAAAAAGGTATGATTTGGCTTTTATACAACTACCTGAAGCTCACCAAAAGTTATTACCTTCTGATGTGCAAGCACCAGAATTGGAATTGAAGCCACTCCCTACACACCTGAAGTATGCCTATTTGGGAGATAACCAGACTCTCCCAGTTATCATTTTAGTGGAGTTGACTTCAAATCAAGAGGAGAGGTTGGATCGAATGCTGAGAGAGCATAAGAAGGCCATCGGGTGGACTATCGCAGATATCCAAGGGATAAGTCCTTCTATATGCGTGCACCACATTTTGTTGGAGGAGGATGCAAAATCCACAAAGCAAGCTTAGCGTAGGTTGAATCCTCCAATGATGGAAGTTGTGAAGAAGGAGGTGCTGAAGCTTCTCGATGCTAGGGTTATCTACCCAATTTTTGACAGTAAGTGGGTAAGTCCTATCCAGGTGGTTGCAAAGAAATCTGGAATCACCGTTGCGATAGACCAAGAAGGTGAGTTGATTCCCACTCGAGTGCAAACTGGGTGGCGAGTATGTATTGATTATAGAAAGTTAAATTTTGCTACTCATAAAAGCCATTTTCCCCTTCTTTTATTGATCAGATGCTTAATAGATTGGTTGGTTAAGACTACTATTGCTTTTTAGATGGCTTTTTAGGTTATCTTCAGATCCTGATTGCATCGGATGATCAGGCGAAGACTATATTTACATGCCCATTTAGTACGTTTACCTACCGAAGGATGCCATTTGGATTATTTAACGCACTTGCCAAGTTCCAAAGGTGTATGGTAAGCATTTTTTCTGAATATATTGAGAAGATTATTGAGGTATTCATGGATGAATTTAGTGTGTATGGATCTTCTTTTAAAGAATGTCTTGAGAATCTTGCCATTATCTTGGAACGATGTATAAAAACTAACCTTATGGTAGATCAAGGTATATTTTTAGGCCATGTGATATCTACTAAGGGTATTGAAATAGACAAGTCCAAAGTTAATCTTATTTCTTCTTTACCTAAACCCTCTACTGTGAGGGAAGTGCATTCTTTTTTTGGGCATGTAGATTTTTATTGAAGGTTCATTAAGGACTTTTTGAAGATAGCCGCACCATTATGCAAGCTTCTTTAACAAGATGTCTTCTTTGAGTTTGACGAAAGTGCAAGGAAGCATTCAACAAACTTAAAGAGCTTCTGACATCCCCACTAGTGATTCAACCGCCAAATTGGAACCTCCCCTTCGAGATCATGTGTGATTCGAGTGATTACGTAATAAGGGCAGTTCTAGGACAAAGAGTGGGAAAAGCTTTGCATGCCATCTACTATGCTTTAAAGACTCTAAACCCAGCTTAATTGAATTATTCCACTATTGAAAAGGAATTATTATCTGTGGTTTTTGCTTTGGAAAAATTTATATCGTATTTGTTTAGTGCTAAAGTGATTGTTTATTCTGACCATGTAGCTTTACAATATTTGCTCACAAAGAAAGAAGCAAAACTGAGGTTGATTAGATGGATTCTCCTCCTTCAAGAATTCAACTTGGAGATCAGAGATAAGAAGGGGTAGAAAACATAGTGGCAGACCATCTCAGCCATTTGATAAAAAAAGAAGACGATATCCCTCTACGAGAAACCTTTCTGGATGAGCAATTATTTTCTACTGATGTGACACCACCATGGTATATAGACATTGTCAATTTTTTAGTTACCAAAAAATTACCTGTTGGTTTGTCAAAGGCTCAGAGGGATAAGCTATGGAGTGAAGCGAAGTATTATGTATGGGATGACCTATATCTTTGGAGGCACTGTGCCGATCAAGTTATTAGGAGGTGTGTACCGAAAAATGAATCATCATCAACTTTAGCCTTTTGCCATTCGTACCCTTACAGAGGAAATTTTGGAGTGAAAAGGACAACTCATAAAGTTCTGTAGAGTGGCTTCTTATGGTTAACATCGTTCAAAGATTCATATACCTTATGCAAATCTTGTGATAGATGCCAACGGTCAAGTAAAATGTCCCATAAGGATTAATTGCCAAAAACTCCTTTACTTTTCTGTGAATTTTTGATGTTTGGGGCATTAATTTTATGGGGCCTTTCCCTCTGTCTTTTGTCTTTACTTATATATTGCTTGCATTTGACTATGTTTCTAAATGGGTGGAAGCCAAAGCCATTGAGACTAACGATGCCAAGGTTGTTGTAGATTTTGTTAAGGCTAGCATTCGTTCTAGGTTTGGGATATCGAAAGCCATCGTTAGTGACAGAGGAACCCACTTCTACAACAGGGTGATGGAAGCAATTTCAGAAAATATCACATCACACACAAACTTTCTATTGTTTACCATCCCTAAACTAACGAGAAAATCGAAGTCTCAAATCGAGAAATCAAGTTAATCATAGAGAAAAACTATGTAGCCCAATAGGAATGATTGGAGTGTAAGATTGGAAGACACATTATGGGCCTAAAGGATGGCTTACAAAACACCAATTAGGATGTCGCTGCATAGGCTAGTGTTTGGGAAACCATGTCATCTTGCAGTGGAATTATAACATAAGGCATATTGGGCCATCAAAAGATGTAACATGCACTTGGATGATGCGGGAGTGCATAGCAAGTTACAGCTTCAAGAATTGGAAGAGATTAGGAACGAGCATATCAAAATGCAGTGATATATAAAGAGAAGACAAAAGCTTTTCAGAGAAAGATGATTTCGAGGAAAAGCTTCTCAGTAGGCCAACAAGTGTTACTATATCATTCCAAACTCAAACTATTTCCAAGTAAGTTGTGTGCTTGTTGGGTTGGTCCTTTTTTATCACTCATATCTTTCCTTTTGGTGCAATGGAGACACGGAGCCTCAAAACTGACAAGACATTCAGAGTAAATGGTCATTGCTTAAAGTCGTATTATGAAGGCTTCCAAATGGAGGATTTGGAGGTGTTGATGCTGGAGAATGTGATTGGTATCACTTGATGCATGTAACTGAAGGTCGAGCCAGTGACATTAAAGAAAGGTGCTACTTGGGAGGCAACCCAAGGGGAGTTAATTTCTATCTTTTACATTTTTGCATTTACTATTTTTATTAACTGCTCCATTTCTTTCATTTGATTTTACATTAAGGACAATGTAAGTTTTAAGTATGGGGGCAGGGTATATTAGTTTTTATGTATGTTTTTTGGCTTAATTGTAGCTTATGTGTCTTCTTAGGCAGTTTTCAAAATCAGACGAACAAAATCGAAAATTTTCTTATTTTCTATTACTTTTAAGATTATTTAATCATAATTAAAGTGTGAATTGACATGTACTTTTGCTCTTGTGGTTTATTAATATACATTATTCTTAGAAGAGCGGTAACTAATGGTAGACAAAAATTAGTGAGGTTTTGAGTCGTATTAGACTGACACATCTATATCAGTCTTACTATTTTGTTTGTTATGTATGACCTTCATGACATATACATCCTTACTTTGCATTGATTTTCTATTCGAGACCACATTTTTATCATATGAATTTTTATGAAAATGATTAGGCATTATTTTTTTATTATAAACCACAGTAGCTAAATAACCTACCCAATTATGTGAATGTTCCTTTGCTAACCCCCTTTGAGCTTTATTATCCTTTTCTTTTGTATAAACCACATTACATACACCTAGCCAAATGCCCTACCCAATTCTTAAAGCTAGTGTAACATTTATTAATTCTTGATGAATGTGAATGTACAAAAGCCTAAGTGTGGGGGTTGCATACATGTGGGTGGGCTATATTTGTTAAAATTCCATGTTATGAATACTATATTGATGTAGCTTCTATCACTCCTACTTTTGAAAAAAAAAAGAAGAAGGATAAAAAAAGAAAGATAAAAAGAAAGAAAGAAGAAAAAAAGTGAGTTTGAATAAAAAGTATTAAGGAGGAAATATAATTGATGTGAAAAGTTATTAATTAATAGTTTATCCTCCTTAAGTTGTATTGATTGGGTGTTTGAGTATATTGCATATGAGGAGGATGTTGTTTTGGATGGAGTACTTTTTGTGTTATGTTAATGTGGCTTATGGTGTGAGAGCTAAATTGAGTTGTGAAACATAGTTGCTATATTTTTCATGGCGGACGATACCTAGTTTTGAATGAATGTTAACTTGCGTGTTTGATATCTCATTAAGTGATACTTTTTCTTCACTAGCTTTATGGCTTTTATGCTACATTATCCAAAATACATCCCACCTTATCTTTACCCACATTACAACCCTAGAAAAGTCCTTTGATTCATGATTGTGCATGTGACTTTTAGTGGTGGAGAAATAAAATGATATGCAAATTTATGGACTGTTGTGATTATGAATGGTGTTTAAGTCCATGGAAATAACTTGTTTAAATAGTTTTTGCCCAAGTTTACCTCTATATGACTCAGTTTCGAAGGATGGTGAATATTGATTGATCATAAGTATAAGCTTTGAATGTTGAGCTTTTATTATAGGTTTTGAAAATCATTCATCTTTACCTATAGTTATCTATTCTTAAGAATTATGGAAAATGAATAAAAGTTTTAGTTTGTGATTTTGATTTTGACGATTTGCCTGAGGACAGTCAAAAGCTAAGTATGGGGGAAGTTGATATGTGTTTAAATGTTGATTTATTTGATATAATACACTTAGTGATTAATGCCTTAGAAACCCTTAGGATACTCACTTTAGCTCATAGTTGATCTTAGGTACATTTCAGAAGTGAAGGAGCTAAAGTGACCCGAAATTATGTCCATTGAATCCATCTTCTTAATTTCCATACTCTATTGATTCATGGAGCATGAGGAAGAAGAAAATTAAAAGTAAGAAGAAGACAAGAAAATGAAAAGATCATGAAGAAAATGTTGTCAACATAACTCACAACCATCCAGAAAATTTTATAGCATGCAACATGAGTAAATATTGTTACAAAACAACTCATTCATGTGAATTATGTAAGTTTTCCAATTGTTGTCCATTTCTAGCATGAATAACCTTGCTTTGGCTAGAAAAATAAAGGAGAACTGAGAGTGAAGAGTAGTGGAGAGAAAGCCAGCAGTCCGTTCCACTTTTAACTTAGCATTTAAGGTATAAAGAAAACAAGGGTCAGTGATGGCTGAAACTATAAATGGGTGAGGGCTGAAACAAAAATGTGGGATGGCTATAAAAATGTTAATCCATAGGATTGCATGAGACACCACACACACACACTCACCACTCGTCCATTTAACATAGCATTTTAAGTATAAAGCAAAGGTATATGATGGATGGTGGACAGTTGCACATGAAGGGTACACTCACGATATGGACAGCATCAGGGACAATAACTGAAGGACATTTTGTCTTCTTCCATTTTGAAAGACACCTGTCCTATATCCCTTTTAAAACCTAGCTACCTTACTTGTTTTGGAGGTGGCTTTTGAATAAAGAAAGAGGGAAGTGTTGACTGTGGGAATGAAATGGAGCAGAAAAGAAGGGACAGCTGAAACAAAGAGGAAAAAATGAAGGAGAGAGTAGCAGCTGGATCATCTTATCCTATTCGGTTAAGCCATCTCTCCATTAATTTGAAGCTGGTTTTTATCATAAAAAAAGAGCGAAAAGGCTGCTACATTTTAGAGAATAAAATAAGGAGTGTGGGGCCTGGAATGGTGAGAACCGAAGCTGCCACTTTTGATAGAGGGTGAAGAAAACGTGAATGGAGGCTGCCCCATTTAAGTTTTAATGTAACTATTGAAAGAAAGCACAAGGTGAGTGGGGCTGGCCAAGGTGAAAACTGAGGGGACCTGAAGTAAGATGATGTGTCTAATTTCTATTAATTTTAATTTCCTTCATATCTTAATTTTGGTTACAAATCTTTGTGTTTTGATCTAAATGTGAGATTAATTAAGTGAAAATGGTGTGAATATTGCATGAATGTTAATTGGGTTATTTTGTGAATTTTACATTAAAACACCACCAAAGTAACCTAATTTTTGTATTAAATGTTATGTCACCACAGTGCATGGTTAATGCACGGGGGTGACAAGGGAGTCATGATAGTAGTGTTTTGTATGATGTTTTATGGTTTCATTTGTTATGCATTTTATGTTAAATTGAGTGTTAAGTATGCATTTAGTTTTTATGTTTAAGTGTTTTTATGGGTTAGTTTGAATCTTTGAGCTTCAATTGTATATTTTTGAGGTACCTTGATGTGTGTTCTAGTGTTGCAGGGTAAACAGGGAAGAACGGTGATGATTTAAAGAGTTTCGAGCAAAAAGACACAGATCACGATTGTGCACATTGGCCACGATCGTGACAGAGAGCGTCAAGTCAAGCCATGATCGTGCACTTCAGGCCACGATCGTGACAGAAAAAAAAAGTGTTGGCCACGATCGTGGAAGGTAGGGCCACGATCCTGCCCTGCGTCGAGCTAACACGAAAACCCAAATTTTGAGCAATTTTTTGGACCATTTTGAACATGAGTTTGACCTAAGGCCTCCACAGAATAAATAGAACATGATGTGACAGCCACTAAGGGAGATTAGAAAGCTGAGAGAGCTACGCAAAAGAGAGACTCTGCTGAAAATCCGAGAGAGACCTAGATAGAGATCAGGCGATCGAGGAAGGAGACGAAGGAAGAGAGGCACAGAGACATGCTTACCGTGACGTACTTCCCGAAACAGGTGACTTCCCTCAGTCGCAACCTCCGTGATCCATTTCGAAAGTACTGTCTAGTTTTTATTTCAATTTCATTGATGTATGAAATTTGGAGATTGATTAGAGATATTGTTGTTGAGTGTTAATTTTTTTTATCTAAACTTACCTTCGGGTTTTTGTTCTTAAGATTAATAAAATTTATTTGATGGTGTTATTATTAGATTTAATTGTGATTCAATTTGATTCTTCATAACTTGGAAATAAACTGAGAGGGTGAGCCGATGAAAATCATCGATTTAGGTTAACGAGAGTTAGGTAAATCGATAGGTAGAGAATTGAATCAAACTGGTAGAGTCGTGTAATGAGAGATCGAGCATAGATTCCCGGTAGGTTAATAGACAATGTTAGAACTAATTTAGGTTTTGGACTAATTGCAGATCGAGAGATTGCAATTTCAATAATTTGAATTAGGGATTATTAATTAAGGTTAAGAATTATAACTTGAGAGATAGTAATTCACCCTAGGATCGTCTAGGGCCTTTAAGTCAGAAATTTCATAATTGGGTAGATTTTCTTCAATTTCAAATAAATTCTCCCTTTCTCTCAATTGGTCACTTCTAGGTTGAAATTCGGATTATTTCTGTGAGTTGGCTTTTATTCATTCTTTTGGTGCTTTAATTTCTCATATTTGATTCTTAATTAATTTTAATTTCTACAGTAGTTGTTTAATTAGGTATTGCGAACTTAGTTGCTATTAGATTTTAGGGCTAGTTCCTTTTCTCGTGAGATCGACACTTTAGGTACTACATGAACGACCTGTGTGCTTGCGAAATTTACCGAGGTTATAAATAGTAAAACTTAGCGTATATAACCTCAGTCGAACAAGTTTTTGACACCATTGTCGGGGAAGACAAATTACTTCTATAATTTAAGGCATTAGGATAGTTTTTATTTTTCATTAGTTTACTTAGGAATCATGCTCTTGCATGAACATAAGAGTCACGAGGGGTTCAAGTAGCATAATTGAGATGTCAGATTTAGACATAACACATTTAGAACGAACCTTTTTAAAAGCTTGATGAGAAGAAGAAGAAGAGTTCGAGGAAGCGCAAATGGCCGAGGAGTTCCAAAGAAACATGGATCAAGAAGTTAACCCTGGTAGGCAACAACAGAGGACCCTCATGGATTTGATAAGGCCAGGGTTCATTCTTGCGAACCAAGGAGTGGCTAGGCGGCTTGTTCAAGTAGTCTCCTTTGAAATCAAACCAACCCTCCTGAACATGCTTCAATAGAATGTCCAATTCTATGGACTTGCAAATGAAGACCCGAACTCTCACATCGTGAGTTTTCTCAAGATCTGTGATACTTTCTGGTATCATCAGTTGTCGGAAGATGTAGTAGAATTAGGCTGTTTCCCTTCACACTTAGGGAAAGAGCGAAGGCTTGGTATCATTCACTAAGCTTTGCTAACATTACGATATAGGACCAACTAGTGCGTGCCTTCTTAGATAAATACTTCCCACTAACAAAGACCACCAAAATTATTAAGGAAATTACAAATTTCCAACAAGGTGATGGGGAGTCCATTTATGAAGCGTGGGAGCATTACAAGGATCTGTAGAGGAGATGCCCACACTACAATTTACCCAAGGAGGTCCTGCTACAGACATTTTATAACGGAGTAAACCCACAGACTAGAGGTACCATCGATGCGGCATCGGAAGGATCATTAATGAGAAATAAGGTCGATGAAGTAGAGGACTTAATAGAGGAGATGGCCAGCAATAACTACTTATGGGCTAGTGAACGTAATAGGTAACCTACTAACTTTAGGGGGCAGAAGGGAGTTGTTGCTGTCGATCAGATAACAGAAATGCAAGCTAAGATCGACAACTTGACGCGACAACTTAGTAATATGAAGGCATTATCCTCAGCTACAGTAAAGGCTGCATAATTGAAGTACTAGCTATACGGCCAGTTAGATCATGGTACGGTGGACTGCTATTTGATGAAAGAAGAAAACCTGGAGCAAGTTTATTACATGGAAGCTCAATTTGGATATGGAGGGGGTAATAATCCATACTCCAACACATATAACCCTGGGTGAAAGAATCACCCAAAATTCTCCTGGTCGAATAACAGCAATGGAGGGCAGTTTAGACCCCAAGGACAATTGAGCTTCCAACAGGACAAAACAAGCTTGACGGATTTAAAATTGGACAAAATTTTGGATAAGATAGGACGAATGGAGGAAGCACATAAGAGACTCGAGAGTAAATTCGAGGAAGTCACAAAGAATCATGCTTTGTCTATCCATAATTTAGAAGTCCAAATGGGGCAGTTCGTAGAAGCAATGTCAGCTCAGAATGATGGAACCCTTCCAAGCATGGTTGTAAGCCATGTTTTCCGAAGGAGCGTATCATAGTTGTAAGCCAAACTCAGGACGAGGAACTAGAAGAGGTAGACAAAGGAGAAGATCAAGTAATCAAAGACGATGTTCCCAGGGAGACTGTGAGCAAATCGGTGCAAGTAACTCGATGGGTATTCCTGCACCAATTTTTTGCTCAAAAGGAATTATATGCTAGGAGGGGAGTAGGAACGTTACAAGAAATCGATCTAAACAAAGTCGAGGAAGTGACGAGATAAATACAATTTAAAATGAAATTATAAGAGTTCGTCACAGAGAAGGGGAAGGAGCAAATACTGAAAGACACCCCCAACATAATGACGAAGGATGATCTAGGGAACTTCTTCATCCCCTGCAGTATCAACAAGATCATTATAGATAGGGAATTCACAGACTTAGGCACAAGTATAAATGCGATGCCCTACACTCTTAGTCTTAAATTGGGGTTACGAGAGTTAGTGCCTATAAAGTTTTTGGTTAAGATGGCTAATAGGACTACACTGAGACTGATGGGAATCATACAAGATGTGCCGATCAAGGTCAGTAATTTTATCTTTCCCACGGATTTCTATATTTTGGACATCAATGAAGATGAGGATACTCCAATGATTCTTGGATTACCGTTCTTAACCACTGCACCCTTAATGATTGATATGGACGGGGGTGAACTAACTCTACGAGTAGGGAAGGAACAACTGACCTTTAAGTTGATTGTTTGAGTGTATGAAGCCCCTTCAACTCCAATGGATCGCAACAAACCCAAACCTCTAGGAGAATGGGAAGACATTGAGGATCGTACAAATGCCTTCCGAAAGAAACATTCACGAAGGAGAAGGCGAGGCAAAGAAAATTCCCAGGAAGGTGGTAGTGGCAATATGGTAGCAAATATTCATACTTTGAGATTAATAATGACGCTACCATCAATTCACTCATTCCAACCACCGTGAGCTTTAAAAGGAGCGTCGACCTACTGACGTTAAAAGAAGCGCTACATAGGAGGCAATCCATGGAAAAATTAGTTTATTGTTTAATTTTGTTAGATTAGTTGAATTTTGTAGTTAATTATATTCTTTTTTGGGTTCAATAAAAGAAAAAAGAGGAATAGGATTTCGAAATCATGGGGAAGAGTACGCAAGTGTATTAAGAGAAGTGAAGAAGACCTATGAACTGCGAGAAGGAAACAATTAGAAGAAGAAGGTCTTAGTTTAAGATATAGGCACTAGCCACGACCGTGACCTGTTAGGTCACAATTGTGGCCTACGATTGGGATTTCCTTCTGTGATACGCCACAGGCCACAATTGTGGCCTGTGACTATGTACAAAAAGGGGAGGATGCAAATTTTAAGTGACAACTTTACCAATTTACCCTTTTTACCACATATTTATTCAATTCTTACTTAACTTTCACCTTCACCTTCACTTTCATTTTTACTTTATCTCTCTAGAACTCCAACTTTCAAACACTCCAACATCTCTCTAGAATTTTTGCAATCTCTAAATTTTTCCAAATTCAACCCAAACATGCCTCGTATCAAGCGAACAGCCTGACGGGAGCCTCACGAAGCACAAGTCGAGAGATGGGGGAGACAAAACTAAGCAGCGGACTTTGGAGCTTCATTTCCTATTTACATTGAGGAAGAAGGTATTTGTTTCCATTCATTTCGTTCTAGGCAAATTGTTGTGCCTAAATATTTTGATTTTAATACATTGGATAGGACTGAAGTGCATGAGTGGATAGAAAACTTAGCAGAGAGGATCTAGTGGGGTCAATTTATTAGATTCTAATTCCCCATTTATGAAGAGCTTACCCTAGAATTTTTCACATCTCTGACCTTTGACCTAAGAACATTAAGGAATTATGGTTTAGATTAAGGAGGTGAGTTTATTAGTTAACGGTAGAGATTATATGCGACATATATGGATTCCCTGAATCAACCATTGTCAACTACTATGATGATTTCCGTCCCTCCCAATACTGGTATGAGCTAACTGGTATTGAGCGTTTTTATGCCAGAAATGCTCATAACAATATTTTCCAATCCTATGAACACTTGCTGCTACGCAAATTTATGTGCCAGCTGGTCTTTGACAAATTAGAGATCAACAAGTGTTCAACTAAGGAACTATTCATACTGTGGTGCATGGACCATAGTATCCCAGTATGCACATCTACGCATGTGCTGAATGCTCTTGCTGTAGTTCCACGAAAGCAGAGCAACCATCTTGGAATGGGGTACCTACTGTCCACCATCGCAGAGCATTTTGGTATGGATCAGAGGGGGTTAATAGTGCATCTGCCCGAGTTCCTTGACCACCATCTTCTATTTCGAGCAGAAATCATTTACTCTACCAACATGAGTCTGAAGGAAATAAATGAAAAGACATATGTGCGGACTAGGACGGGTCAGGCAAGCTTGAGCTCTGCGCCACCTAGGCAGGCACAGGAAGCATCAATGAGTGAGGAATCGGAAGAAGAGGAAGAAGAGGACCAACACTGGACAACAGTTTTGGATGCGATATCCAAAACCAGCAAAACATTAAAGGAAGTGGTGTATACACAAAGACGCCAGAGCTGAGAGATCCGTCGATTCCATCGGTATTTCGAAGCTAAAGGTATTTAATTACCACCACCCACACCCTCACTACCTCCATCTCCTTAGGATCCAAATCTAACCTATAATTTTTTTCTCCATTTCTATTTTGTTTTGTGTTGTTTATTTTTTTGTTATTTTTAGTTTCCTTTTTATTTTTATTTTTAAATGTTCATTGTTATTTTAAATTTCTGTTTTCACATTTTCTTTATGTATGTGTTATGTGTGTTTCCTTCTCACATTGAGGATAATATGTTGTTCAAGTATGGGGAGGGATTCTGTGTTTTTCTTTTGTATGTAAATTTTACATACTGTATGATAGTATTAGGTTGCATGGTGTGAAGTGTGTGAATGAGTCAATGGCTCAAATTGATTGATTTTTTTAAATTTTGGACATGGTCTATTAGGTTGTGAACAATCATTAACCTGTGAAATTAATGAATTAGGGGGCCTTTGGATAAATATACAGCCTAATTAGGACATAGTGTAAATTTAGCACCCTATAGATTGTCACATTCATTCATAATTTGAGGCCTTTTAGGTTAAGTAGCTCAACTAGTATTTTTCATATAAACGAATAGCTAAAAGCAACAAGGTAGGCAACAAAATAAAAGGGTTTAATAAGTGTTTAATAATCACTATTCTGCTGACCTTCGGGTTATGAATAGAGCTAGTAGCTAGTTGAAAACGTGATGTAGCTGAGTAACCGGATCGACACGCATCACAAATGTGTGCCTTCGCGTAAAAAGGCTATAATGACGTTTCAACCAAGTTGTTAATAAATGACTTAGTCGAGTAACCGGAACAACATTCATCACAAATGTTTGCCTCCGAGTAAAAGGCTAAGTCCCGGGTTAAAAAATAAAAATAAATAAATAAATAAAATAAAATATAATAATGATAATAATAATAATAATACATAAATAAAAATAAAAATTGTATGTTTAAATAAAAATCTACCGGACTTGTAATAGACTTGAAGTTTCATGGAACTATACCTAGGAACAGTTACCAAGTCTGAGGGACCAAAAAATTATTAATGTGTGTGCACAATTGAAAAGGGTAAATAGGTTAACACTTGGTTTTGATTTAGTTGTCTATTTAGTTTAAAGCCCCTAGATACATATTTTGCATGTTAATGATTTGACATAATTCGAATAAGTGTCTCCAAAATTAAATTTAGTTCATGAAAATTAGAGCCATTACCACATTATTGCATGGTGTGTTTATTTTGTTAGGTGTTGTTGTTTTGTTTGCTTGAGGACAAGCAAACGTTTAAGTGTAGGGATGTTGATAGTAGTGTTTTGTTTGATGTTTTGAGGTTTAATTTGTTATGCATTTTGTGTTAAATTGAGTGTTAAGTATGCATTTAGGGTTTAATTAGGTTAGTCCTTGTGATTAAGTGTTTTTATGGGTTAGTTTGAATCTTTGAGCTTAAATTGTATATTTTTTAAGTACCTTGATGTGTGTGCTAGTGTTGCAAGGTAAATAGGGAAGAACGGTGATGATTTAAAGATTTTCGGGCTAAAAGACACGGGCCACGATCGTGCACATTAGCCATGAACGTGACAGAGAGCATCAAGTTCGGCCACGATCATGCACTTCAAGCCATGATCATGACAGAAAGAAAAAATTGTCAGACACAATCGTAGCAGGTAGGGCCACGATCGTGCCCTACATTAGGCTGACACGAAAACTCAAAATTTGAGTGATTTTTTAGACTATTTCGACCCTGAGTTTGACTTAGGGCCTCCACAGAATAAATAGAACATGATGTGGCAGCCACCAAGGGAGATTAGAGTGCCGAGAGAACTATGCAAAAGAGAGATTTTGCCGAAAATCTTAGAGAGACCTAGATATAGATCAGGTGATCGAGGAAGAAGACGAAGGAAGAGAAGCACAGAGACATGCTTGGCATGACGTACTTCCCGAAACAGGTGGTTTCCTACAGTTGCGACCTCCATGATCCATTTCGATAGTATTATCTAGTTTTTATTTCAATTTCATTGATGTATGAAATTTGAAGATTGATTAGAGATATTGTTGTTGAGTGTTGATTTTTCTATCTAAACTCACCTTGGATTTTTTGTTCTTCAGATTAATAAAATTTATTTGATGAAGTTATTATTCGATTTAATTGTGATTCAATTTGATTCTTCATAACTTGGCAATAAATTGGGAGGGTGAGCGGTGAAAATCATCAATTTAGGTTAACAAGAGTTAGGTAAATTGATAGGTTGAGAATTAAATCAAACCAGTAGAGTCATGTAATGAGAGATCAAGGATAGATTCTCAGTAGGTTAATAGACAATGTTAAAACTAATTTAGGTTTTGGACCAATTGCGGATTGAGAGATTGCAATTTTCATAATTTGAATTAGAGATTATTAATTAGGGTTAAGAATTATAACTTGAGAGAGAGTAATTCACCCTAGGATCGTCAAGGCTCTTTAAGTCAAAAATCTCATAATTGGGTAGATTTTCTTTAATTTTAAATAAATTCCCCCTTTCTCTCAATTGGTCACTTTTAGGATGAAATTCGAATTATTTCTGTGAGTTGGCTTTTGTTCATTCTTTTGGTGCTTTAATTTTTCATATTTGATTCTTGATTAATTTTAATTTCTGCAGTAGTTGTTTAATTAGGTATTGTGAACTTAGCTACCGTTAGATTTTAGGACTAGTTTCTGGGCCTTGTAGGATCGACACCTTATGTACTACGCGACCGAGCCATATGCTTGTGAAAATTACTGAGATTATAAATAGTAAAACTTAGCGCATGTAACCTCAGGCGAACAAGTCACACCCATGACTCCCCATGCACGGGTGTGACACGCCTTGTCACACCCATGACTCCCTATGCACAAGGGTACAAGGGGATGTTACACCCTTGACTCCCCATGCATGCCCGCGAGAAGTTTTAACATTAATTCTAGCTTTAATACGTGGTAATTCATGACGTGAGGGCACGCAACCCTAAACCTAAAGAGAGTCTATTAAAAGGAAGAGAGGGTGGCAACTAATGATTATTCATTCACTGTTTCATTGGTTCACTCACAGAGAAACTTAGGTAAAGGGGAGGCATAGAGGGATAGAGAAGAAGAAGATAAACAGAAGAGAGAAATAAAGAAAAAAACAGAGTGAGTCGGGACGAAGAGCAAGACAACAAAAAGGTGGAAGCTTAGGAGACGCCGAAAGTGAGAGCTGGAGCTGAATCCCATTCAATTTGAGCAAACATTTATCTTAGGAAGAAGCTAAAGCAGAAGGCGAAAGCCAAAGCTGGAAGCTTGAGACGGATTGGAGATCTCCACAACTCTTCTTTCGATGATTTGTTTACCTATTTTATTTCTCATTTGTTGCTTTATTTCTTTCATTTTACTATCTATTATTAATTGACTTACACTCTTATTAGTTTAGCCGAATGTTATTTGTTTATTTTGATAATCCATTTAATATTCACTATTTTATTATTTATTTAATACTTTTGTTGACAATAACATGCGATTAAAGTGTTTAATGATGATGAATGTGGTGATATCCATGATGGGCTGATCTCTTTTCTTGAGAATTAATGTAGCTATTTAGTTGAATATGCATGATTGGGTTACGAATATGTTGTCTTATTTATTATTATGGTTTCTGAACTAAATGGATGTAATAAAATGGCTAAACTTTGCATCATTTTAGTGTTAAATAAAGATTCGAGAGATGAAGTTTAATACAAATCGTGAAACTATAGACACTTAGGTTAAGAACTAGAAATATATTAACTTAAGGGGTAATTGGTAGTCGGGTTTTCATTATTAATTCAGATAGTAACTTGTTGAATATGAAAGTTAGACTAGTTCATTATTCGAATCGATTTAGAACCTAAATATTAATTTTGGTAAGACAATAATCCAATCATTTTCCCTTAATCATGCATATGAGATTAAATTAGTGAAATTAATTCTCAAGAGTTTTGCCACTTTGATTAATCTTTTTGTCTTTGTTCCCAATTGATTTCATCTACTTTTCAATTTAATTTCATAATTCTCCTTAAAAGCTTTCACTCAATAATCATGATAGAATGTTTAGGAATACATTGTTTTTATTTTTATTTGTAATTCAAACTTAATTTAAGTTGACCAATTTCATGTCCGTGGGAGACGACCCTGGGTTATCAACTATAACTATCTCGTATACTTGTGAGTAGGATAGCCTAGGTCTTTTTAGAACTTTTTGGGCATAACAAGTTTTTGGTGTCATTGCCAAGGAGGTGTTTAGTGTTTTTAACTTGAATTAATTTTGATTGCTTTTATTTGCTAAAATGATTTTGATTGTTTTGTCAATTATTTTGTCTATTTATGCATACATTTTTGTCGTGTTATTTCATTAAGTTGTTTTAGTAATTTTCTTATTAATTCACTGTTGTTTTTATTTGGTTTATACGAGGAAGGAGGTCTCAGGAAGGTAAACTTTCTCCCTTTATTAACAACGTACATTGGATAAGAGAACTTCCAAGGGACTTTGAAGATAATGTCGAGGGATTCAAACTAGAAGATCAAGAGATGGGTGAAAGGCTGCTAGTAATGAAGGAGTATGGCAGACCGATAATTGGTACTGCTACTTCATGCATTCGTCTGGGAGAGGCAACCAAAAACTATGAGTTAAAGAGTATCCACTACAACATGCAGCCATCTTTCTATGGGGTTCCCAATGAAGACCCTTTAAACTTCATTCGGGAATTCTATACCACTCTTAAGAAGTTCCTGTTGGATGGCCTAAATGAAGATCAACTTAGGATTGGGTGCTTCCCATGCACATTGAAGGATCGGGCCAAGGCATGGATGATGACCTT
>JANQAP020000584.1:9733242-9778634 GCA_026874005.2 Erythroxylum coriaceum | reverse complement strand
ATAATAACACGGATAATCATAAACATCATAATAATAATAATAATAATAATAATAATAATTAAAAAAAATGAATAATAATATTATTATTATTAGTGATAGTAGTAAAGATGGTGATAAGAATGATGATGATAAGAACAATAATACTAATAATATTAATAAGTAATTATATCTTAGGCTAATTATAAGAGACAAGAGTTAAGAAATTAAAGAGGACTACTAGGATCTCTTTATGAGGGATCCTTTACCTAAATCCTAGCATGCCAAAGTTTTCAATTGTGGGTCATACCCTCGGTAAGTTCCAACATTGCCATATCATTTTTTATGACCTCCTCTCAATTCTTCTTAGGCCTCCCTATTTTTCTCTTTCAATCACTAAGTACAATCCTTTCCTAGCTATATTTGGAGTAATTATAAATAATAGAAAAGGTGAATTAATGTTTAGGATTAAAGATGAAGAGGTTATCTTCTTAATCTCAGGTGAAAGGAAACAATTTCTTATTAATGATGACTTATGTTATACTAACTATTCTAATCTTTTTGCAAAAATTTATCAAGCAAGACATTGAGGTGCTAAAGAAGATAAGGAAAATGGTTAGAGAACAAAATAAAGAGAAAATTAAAGGAGAAGAGCCTTTCTTGGAGCCATTAATAATTAAGATGAAAGGAGAAGTAAACATATTGCCTTACTAATGAATTAAATATAGAAATGCTTGTTAAGAGAAAAGGCACAACTAAACCTTAAGAATTTTCCATTACTCTTTTTGGGGATTTTTATTCTTATATTTGTTTATGGCTGTTTTCATAGGATCCAAACTTAATTTAGAGCCATCATCTTAACCTTATTTTTCTTTTTCTTTTACACATTGAAAGGAGAAAAGAGCACAAAATCATGTTTTTCTAAAGATTAAAAAAACATTCTAGTAAAAAACACAATCTGTAACACCTTCATACTCCAATCTATGTTTTCACTTTTACTAATCTAAGAGGAGACACACCCAATAACACACCCATGTTCAGGTTAATTTTAAATTTTAATGAATGTCAAAGCTGAAGACAAGTCTATTTCATAGCTCTTTTCTATTTGATATTATGAAAACTAGAACATAAAGAAACATGGTCTAGGAAGCTCTCGTATCCTAACTCATATTTTTTGAAAAGAAAGTTACATAATAAAATATAGAAAGAGACAGGCTTGTGAAACATGGTTTAGGAAACTCTTGTATCCCAAATCATATTTTTTTGAAAGAAATTTACATAATAAAATATGGATAGAGACACGCTCATGTCTCCTATAGTATTTTAGAAAATTTTAAAACATGTTTGAGACCAAACAAACAAAAAACATGACTCTCTCCCATTTTACTTAGTTTTCTCTCAATCTTTTGCTCTCATTTTCTCTCATTCATATTTCTCAACACTATGTCACCTTTTTATTCAAATTTAAAGATTTTGATGTTTTTGATAATTTCATCATAAAATCTTATTTTCGAAGAAGAAATTGAAGGAAAAGATAAGCAAGCAATATTCCAAAAAGTAGAATAAATGTAAAAGCTAAAAGTGGAGGTTCTTCCAACTAACCACCACGGGTCCATCCTCCAAGTGAGAATTTTATATTAGCTTTCAAAAATCCAATCCATAAAGAAAGGTATGCCATTTTAATAGCTCCCTTTTAAGCTAAATAGGTGTATGAATTGGAATGCACTAGATACCACAAGCTTAGTGAATGAGGTGAGGTCTATGAAGGATAAGGTTGGTTGGACCCTATTTTTTGAAAAAATGAAATACTTTTATAGGTAGTTAAACCTTAGATGTTTTATCTACTTTTGAATTAGAGAGATATGTAAAATGGATTACTTAGAAGGGATAAAGTTTAGACTTGAGGGTAGGCCATTTCAATGTCAAATACAAACTTTAGCAAATAGTATCGGTTCTATCCATATAAACATATAGAATCTGATTACTAAAAAACCTTAAAATTTTAATTTTTCATGACATATTTATACTTAGCAAATTTTAGAGTGAGATATTACATAAAAGGGATAGTATGACCCCAATAAGACCAAGGTTACTTTTACCACCTCTTTTTCCATTTGTTTTTTACATTAGGTAATTTCCTATACTATTTTGGAAAAGAGAAAAATTGAGGGAGTGGTGACTCTTATAATTTTTTTACTTGTTATGTATAATAAGTTTTTCAATTTTATTATAGGATGTTGTTTTGGTCACCATTTAAAGCATATGATGGTAAGAAAAAAAGAGAATTTTATGGAGGTTTATACCTCATCTTCCTAACTAAGGATCTAGGTATATTGTCTAACCTTAAACAACTAACACTTTCATGTTCAATGCTTTCCCTCAATATAAAGGCACCGCGATCTAGGTTTTTAGTTAAGAGAGTAAAGGAAACATATTTTCTAGTTAGGTAGCATGAGATGCCTTTATGAAGGAGGCTAGGATATTAGAGCTAAAATATGTGAAACTGAAAAATCAACAACTTATTTAGTGAGGATTGATAGGCTAATGTATAAAATAAAGAACCAACAACCTAAAAAAAGATAGATCCTGTAGAGAATTAAATTGATATTTGATGTGCATGAGCAATTATGATAGATGTAGGAGTGATTGTTGACTTATTTCCACTATATAATGTTTTTCAAAGTCGCAACCACCATCTCTCTCACATCAAACATCGATGATGCCTATTAAAGAGAGTGATGATGAAGACATAACTAAAGATTGATTTGCTATTCCTACTCTTTTGTCCTTTGTATTTATTTTGGTTTCTTTTCCTTTGTAAATTTCAAAACCTATTTTTACATTTAAATTATATTATTTGCCTTTTATTCATTTTCTTTTTATTTTATTTTACTTTTAGTACTTTCTACAATTTTTGGTTTTCATATTTAATTAGTTTTATGTGTTAGGTATAAAGAGGTTCTTGATTTATCTTACACCATATAGCAATAAACATCAATAAAAGAGGCTCAAAGACATTTCTTGATATATAATTTCTAATCTTCTTCACTTATTTTTGTACTTTTATTTATTATTTGTACTTTATTTGTATCAACTAAGGAAAACATATAACTTATGTGTGTGGGAGTAATTATTTTGAGCCTCATCATAACTTTTTTAAGAAACATTACAAGTATTTAATCTAATTATATTTAGTTTAGAGACTTATAATTTCATAAAATTAAATAATGACATTAAGGTAAGTAAGTTTTCTTCAAAACATAAGAGATTTCATTAATAAACAATTATATACATTCCAAGAGTGCAACTATTCTAGTATTATATAAAAAAGAAACTAGATTTCAAGGTCATATGGATCTCGGTGATTAGCTCAATCCAATCTCTTTCTCATGTTTATGGATAGCTATCCACAATTCCCCTAGCTAGCAAGTTTAGTCTGATTTGAAGAGTAACCTCCTAAAAAACCAGCTTTGTACTCCTAATATGTTTTGTAAAAATCCTGCAATTCCTTTCTTTCCAAACATGGTAAACCATTGAGGCCTAGATTATCTTGAGTTCTTTTTAATCTGTTAGTGGTAGATTGCATAATGTTTTAGTAGGTTGTTTAGTATCCGTTTAGTTGTTAAATTGAATAATTAGTGCATGTTTAGGTTAGGATTGTGTTATTTCATTAGACATTTGTGTTTTGTGTGTTTTATGGGTTAGAGTATGCCATTGAGCTTAAATTTGGTGTATTTAAGGTGTCTTGATGTGTTTGTTAGGCTTCAGGTCAAATATAGAAGATCATCGGAGATTCAAAAGAAGCCTAGAGCAATACCTAAGGCCACTATCGTGATAGAAGCCTAGTGAAGGTGCCACGATCGTGGCCTTATATGTCGCTATCGTGATAGAAGCAAAATTTGGTGCCACGATCGTGGACGTAGACAACTTTTTAGACTCAATTTTTTGAGGGACTTTTCGGACTTTTTGGGCACAGAAAAACCTTAAGGTTTACTCTAAATGGAAAATACTATATAAAGAAAGAAAAATGACCTAGAAAATAGCTTTCTAATCTATCACTTTTGGGAAAACTACAAGAAGAGAGAAGAAGAAGACAGAGAAGAGGAAGAAGAGAAGAGAGGAGCTGGCTTCTGTTGCTGCTCTTTTCCTTAGGCATCCCAATCCCCTTCTAAAGTGTATTTCATTCATCTTTTTGTTCTTTTTCTTTAAATGTTGAGATGGATATGAATATGTTGATGGATTTTGGTTTGATCATGATGTTCTAATTTTCTTTAGGGATTTTGACTTGATTTAATATTAATCTAGTTATTTTTATGTTTAATCATTTGGGGGTTGTGATAAATAGTTGTAACTTCATGCTTCGGTAATAAATCGAGAGAGTGAATCGAACGCAAAAAGATTGGGTTAGGATAATAAGAGTTAAGCAATTCAATAGACCACGCAATTAATCAAATTGGTTATTATATGGAGAGAGATCTCATGTAAGACCCGATTGTTTTTTAGAGAGCTTAAGAACTGATTAGGGTTAGAGATAATCGTAATTGAGAGATTACATATTTGATATTTAACCTAATTAGAGACTATTAATTAGGGTTTATGATTGTAACTTGAGAGAGAGTAATCCTCCCTTCGATAGTCTAGAACTGACACCTCATTAACACGTAAATGACTAGGTTAGCATTAATGATAGGAAAAAAAATCCCCCTTTCTTATAATTTGGAACTTCTTCTTATGTAATTCCTCATAGTGGATTTGGTATAACTCAATTTAATTTCTTTTCGTGATAATTTAAAAATTAAATTTCTACCAATTATCTTCACTTGTTTACTTTTATTTCCACTTTTTATTTTCATTTTTATAATTCTTAGGGCCTTAGATAACTTAGAATTGAATTAATTCACCATTCCTCAAGGGATCAAAATCTCGTATACTACACCCACAACGGGTGCGCTTGCAGTATTTTGAGGGCTTATAAATTATAAAACTTGCTCATCACCAAGTTTTTGGCGTCATTACTGAGGGGTTAGTAGATTAGTTTAATTCTTTTAGTCTAAGAAATTTTCACCATCTCTTGTGATTGTGGTATCCAATCACAAGAAATTAATTAAAAATGAAAAAAGGGAAAGAAAGAAGAGAAGGAAGTTTAGGTGCAAAGTAGAAGATACATTAATTTAGACGTCACAAGACAACAACAACGAATCCGTAAAAGTTAAATGCCCAGAAGAGATAGAAAGAACGGTCATAGAGGAAGCACATTATAGGGAGCAAAGGACCTTTACAGACTTCAATGAGGCATAATTTGGTTGAGGAATTCATCATGTTTATTTGAACACGTATAATCCGGGTTGACAAAACTACCCAAATTTCTATTGGTCTAATAATATAAGGACTCACATGGGACATCAAGACCTATTAGGATTTTAGCAAGATGAGTCCAGTTTATGGGATTCTAAATTGGACAAGATCATGGATAAGCTCATGAACATGGAAGAGGCTCGAAAGAGATTGGAAGAGAAGTTTGAGCAAATAACAAAAGACCATGCCTCTTCTATTCACAACCTAGAGCTTTAAATGAGACAACTTTCTCATAAATTTTGTAAGAGAAGTGTGAAAAACTATCTGAGCAACATTGAAGTACATCCAAAAGAGCAGTGTAAGGTTATCACACTTAGGAGTGGGAAAGAGTTAAAGCACCAGCAGAAAAACAAGCTAAATCCCACCTTTTAGAAGACCAAGAGAAGAAGAAGTAGGGTGACTCATTCAGGAAAATTGATGTGGTCAAATCTTTAAAGAAGCAAGAAGAAGAAAAACAGATGACAACAGACATAAAACTTAAAGCAGATATAAAGGTCTTTATTCATAAAGTAAAGGAAGAAGAAGAGATGAGGGTGACTGAAGAAGAACAAGAGCAGATCACACTCTTACAGGATAAACTGTTGGAGTCATTAGAAGATTCAGGGAGTTTAATTATTCCTTATTTTATTGATGGTTGTTAGCAAAAAGGACATTGCTGAACTTAATTGGTTATCTTAATCTTATCAATATTGTCCTTCTGATTATCTTCCAATATGTAGCTTATTTACAAGCTACAAAGCTAAAATTTGGCAATACAGGTGGAAGCAAACCACTCATAATTGATCCCAACTGAGTTTCAAAAAATGCAATGTCAAGCTAATGATCATAACTTAGCATGTTTAGTAGTTAGATTTAAATTATTGTGTAGTTAGATTTGTTTTAAATTCTATTAATAAGTCTTTATGATTTGGAATGGGTTGGATTACTAATTCTCTTAATCTTTTGAAGCAATTATAAGATAGGGCACCAATTGTGGGCATCAAGCGCATTTGGTTTCAGACTCCAACCCTGTCACCACCTCGATCACCATGATAGGTTCTACACTCTAACCCTTTTCTTTTATTTTATTATTATTTTCAATTTTCTCATGTTTCTATTATTTCATTATTTTTATTCCCACCTTATATATTGTTTATTTGTTCTTCTTACATTGAGGACGTAATGTTGTCCAAGTATGGGGAGGGTTGCATGCATCATATGTTTTTTATTTAAATTTGAAATTTGCATGATGTATGTTAGTTTTGTTTAGGATTGCATAGTGTCATTTGTGTGAATGTGTCAATGGCTAGGACTTAATTGAATCGATTTAGCTTTGAACATAGTCTTTTAGGTTGTGAAGATTTATTAACTTCTGAAATTAGTGTTCTAGGTTATTTCGGTCAAATATGCATGTTAATTAGAATATGATGTTGGTTCACTCACTTTAGAATTTACCGCATTTATATATAATTTTAGGTCAATCGAATACATAGCATTGTTAGTACCTTTTCATGAGAATGATTAGTTAAAGAAATGAGGTAGGCAATAAAAAAATGTGTGTTTTGTTTAATTAATAACTATTCTGCTAGCCCTTTTTGAACAAATTTGGTTATGAATAACAAGGGGACATTTATCACAAATGTTTGCCTTCGCGTCAAAAGACTATAATGACATTCCAACTAAGCCTCTTAATAAAAACATGTCCTAGTTAAGTAACCAAAGGACATTCATCACAAATGTTTGCCTTCGCATCAAAAAGCTAGGTTTATATCAATTAAAAGTAAAAAAAATAGTGCGTTGGTTAATAAATGATATCGATCTTAGTGAATATCTCGAATTTTCATGAAAAGCTACTTAAGGATAGTTATAATTTTGACTGACTGAATAATTATCAATGTGTGTGTGTAAGTGAAAGGAGTGAATGAGTTTGACATTAAGGTCTTAATTAGTATGTATATTTGGTCTAAAATATTTAGACACATTTTTCACAAATTAATAAATAAAAACAACTTAAGGGATCATGTTTATTGTTAAATTTATTTCATGAAGTTTAATATCATTGACCCATTATTACATATGTGTGTTTGTTTTGTTGTTAATTGTGTTTGGTGTGTTGTGTTTTGCTTGTTTTTTCTTTGCTTAAGGACAAGTAAAAGTTTAAGTACAAGGATGTTGATAGTGGTAGATTGCATAATGTTTTAGTGGGTAGTTTAATATGTTTTTAGTTGTTAAATTGAATAATTAGTGCATGTTTAGGTTAGGATTGTGTTATTTCGTTAGACATTTGTGTCTTTAGTTTTTTATGGGTTAGAGTATGCCATTGAGCTTAAATTTTGTGTATTTGAGGCGTCTTGATGTGTTTGCTAGTGTTTTAGGTCAAATATAGAAGAACAAAGGAGATTCTGAGGAAGCTTAGAGCAAAACCCAGGGCCACGATCGTGATAGAAGCAAAATTTGGTGCCATGATCATGGCCTACGAGATAGAAGACCGAAAAACCTTCGAGAATTAAGTTTTTTAAGGACTTTTCGGACTTTTTGGGCACAAGAAAACCCTAGGGTTTACGTTAAATGGAAAATACTATACAAAGAAAGAGAAATGACCTAGAAAATAGCTCTTCAATCTGCCACTTATGGGAAAACTCCAAGAAGAGAAAAGAAGAAGAGAGAGAAAAGGAAGAAGAGGAAAGAGGAGCCGGCTTATGCTACTGCTGCTTTCCCAAGGCATCCTATTATGTCTAGTTTCTATTGCCTTTAATTGCCATCATATCTTGATTTTGGTTACAAACCCTTATGTTCTAATCCAAATGTGAGATAAATTGAGTGGAATTTGTGCGAATATTGCATGAATGTTAATTGGATTATTTTGTGAATTTTGCATGAAGGTTGAAGGGAAAGTTCACATAATTTTGTGTGAAAAGAAAAAAAAAGAAGGAAGGTGGTGACATAATTTGTCACCACCGTGACTTTAGTCACAATGGTGGCATAACAAATCACCACTGTGACAACTGCCCTTATAGGGGTGACTTAACTTGTTACCCTCTTAACCCATTTTTCCTTTAATTCATCAACTTATTACATGTCATGTGTAGGAGCGATGGCTCAAAACCCTAAACCTAGAGTCATACTACAAATAGCTAGATAGTTAAGTGGACAAGTTTATTATTCCTGTGGACTTTGTAGTTCTTGATTTTGAAGAGAATAAGAACTGTCCTTTGATTCTTAGATGACCTTTCATGAACACTGGAAAAGCATTAATCGACGTTCATGAAGGGAAATTGACGTTTCGGATTGGTGAAGACTAAGTAGAATTTAATATGAACAAGTCTTCAAAGAATCCGAAGGAAAGCAGTGCAAGCATGAAAATTGACATTATAGATAAAAGTGTGTAAGACTTAGTAGAGGGTTGTGCTGCAGGAGTGAACTTGGTTGAAAGGGAGACGGACAATGTAGTAGAGAATGAGAACAAGGCTGAGGCCAAGGTAGTTAATGAGATAAAGGAGTCAGATGTTCAAACCCATCAAGACATATTGGTCCGAATCGAATCACATATACCACCTTCCTCAAAGAAACCAACCACGCTAGAACTTAAACCTTTGCTTACACATCTCAAATATAGCTTCCTAGGTGAAGTTCAAACCCTACCCATCATCATCTCCAATCAACTGGATGGGAAAAAAGAGAGCGAGGTGGTGGCAATTGTTAAAAAGTGGATAAAGGACATAGGGTGGCAAATATCTGATATTTGAGGTATAAGTCTAAATGTGTGTATGCACCAAATAAACCTCGAAGAGGGTTGTAGAGTGGTGAGGGAATGCCAACGCAGATTGAACCTTAATATGAAAGAAGTGGTCAAGAAAGAAGTAGTAAAAATTTTAGATGTAGGGATAATTTATCCTATTTTTGATACTGAAAGGTTTAGCCCGGTAAAGTGTGTACCAAAGAAGGGTGGAATGAAGGTAATGGAGAGTGAAAGTGGGGAACTAATTTCAACAAGAATAGTCACGGGATGGAGGGTGTGCATAGATTATCGCAAACTCAATAAGGTGACTAAAAAGGACAAATTTCCTCTCCCATTAATAGAACAAATGATAGAAAGAGTGGTGGGTCATGCATTCTATTGTTTCTTAGATGGCTACGCAGGGAATAATAAGATATTCATCTACCCTGAGGATCAGGAGAAGACCACCTTCACATATCCTTATGGTACCTTTACATATAGACGAATGCCTTTCGGATTATGCAATGCCCCAGCCATAATTCAAAGATACATGATGTCTGCCTTTGCAAATATGATCAAGGATATAACGGAAGTATTCATGGATGATTTTTCTATTTTTGGAGACTCTTTCGAGACATGCTTAATCAATTTAGATAGGTTACTCCAAAGGTGTGAAGAATCGCATTTAATGCTAAATTGGGCGAAATACCACTTTATGGTACAGGAGGAGATAGTGCTCGGGCACAAAATTTTGCACCAAGGATTTGAAGTGGATAGAGCAAAAATGAAAGTGAAAGAAAAGTTCCCACCTCCAATCAACATCAATGGTGTGAGAGGATTCCTAGACCATGTGGGATTCTACTGTCACTTCATTAAAGATTTATCACAAATTACAAGACCCTTGGCAATTTTTTTAGTCAAGGATGTGTCTTTCCTTTTTGACAAAAATTATTTATCTGCTTTTAATCAATTAAAGGAGGCACTAACATCAGCGCCAATTTTAACACCACTGGATTGGACACTCCCGTTTGAGGTCATGTGCAATGCAAGCAACCAAGCTATAGGTTACGTATTGGGTCAACAGAAGCACAACAGGCTGCATGTGATATACTATAAAAGTAAGACTTATACAGGACCTCAACTTAACTACACCACTATAGAAAATGAATTACTCACTGTGGTGTATGCATGTGACAAGTTTCAGTCATACCTCCTAGGGTGTAAGGTGATTGTTAAAATTTATCATGCTGCCTTAAAATACCTTTTTGTCAAAAAGGATGCAAAACTAAGACTTATTTAATAGATGCTCCTCTTATAAGAATTTGATATAGAAATAGGAGATAAGAAGGGAGCAGAGAATGTGGTCCCAGACCACTTATCACATCTGAAAGGAGGGGAATGCGAGCAAGATGATGATATTAATGAGAATTTCCTTGATGAATCCCTGATATTACGTGATAGTCTGGCGACACCATGGTTCACTTATATCGCCAACTATGTTAACAACAGTAAGCTTCCATCTGACCTATCCTATCAACAGAGGAAGAGATTCCTATATGAGTGCACCTGATATCTATGGGATGAGCCAATATTGTATTGAACACGTGCAAAGGGTTACTGAGACAACATGTTCCAGAGGAAGAAATATTGGATATCTTAAAACAGTGTCATAAAGGTCAATATGTTACCATTATGGAGCAAACAAAACAACAACTTGGGTACTCGAGTGTGGATTTTATTGGCCATAATTGTTTAAAGATGCTCAAGCTTTCATAGTATAATGCGATCGATGTCAAAGAATTTAACATCTCCAAAAGAGATGAGATGTCTTTATCCAACATTTTGGAAGTCTAAATCTTCAATGTATGGGGCATCGACTTTATAGGTCCTTTTCCATCCTCCATAGGGAACATGTACATTCTAATGGGGGTGGATTATGTATCATGTTAGGTCGAAGCTGTGGCATCTCCAACCAATGATGGAAAGGTTGTGCAAAAATTCATGAAACGATTATTCAATCAGTTTGGAGTGCAAAGGACTACAATAAGCAATAGGGGCATATATTTTTGTAACAAATCTTTTGATGTTCTCCTAAAAAGATACGGATTCCACTATTACATTGCTAGTCCTTATCACTAGCGGACTAGTGGCCAAGTGGAAGGTGTTAACTGGGAACTGAAACAAATTTTGGAAAAGACGGTGAACAACTCTAGGAAGAACAACTCTAGGAAGGATTGGGCGTTAAAGTTAGAAGATGCCTTATGGGCTTATAGGACTATTTTTAAGACACCGATCGGAACAACTCCCTATAGGCTTGAGCTAGAGCATCGGGCATATTGGGCAATAAGAGCGTTAAATTTTGATTAGAAGTAAGCGGGCAAAAAATGACTTCTATAACTGGTTGAACTTGAGGAGTTTCGTTACAACACATACGAAAACGCCAAACTTTACAAAGAAAAGTTAAAGAGATGATATGACTCTCATCATAAGAAGAAGGAACTTAAGGTAGGAGATGTAGTGTTGCTATACAATTCAAGGTTGAGGTTATTTCTAGGGAAGCTAAAGTAGCTATGGAGTAGACTTTTACAGTCATCCAAGTTTTCGATCATAGAGCCCTCAAACTGGAAAATGCAAATAAGGAAACCTATAAGGTTAATGGGCATCAATGCAAACTATATCTTGGTGGAGTGATCCTGAAGGAAAAAGAAGTAATCTCTTTCTTTTCAGAGAATTGAACAAGTTTTAGGGTTACCAGGTCAAGCTAATGACCATAACTTAGCATGTTTAGTTGATATATTTAAATTGTTATGCAATTAAAGTTGTTTTGTTTCCATAAATAAGTATCAATAATTTGGAATGGGTTGGACTACTAATTCTTTTACTCTTTTTAAACTAACTATAAGATAATGTAGCAATCTCAGGCATCATGCATAAGTAATCTCCACCTCCATCACCATCATCACCTGCATCACCATGACGGTTTTATGTTCTAACCCTTTCTCTTTTAAATTCTTTCTTTATGTTTTGTTTTATTTTGTACGTATTCCCATCTTATGTGTTGTTTCTTTTGTTCTTTTCATATTGAGGACAATGTGTTGTCCAAGTGTGGGGAGGGTTATGTGGATGCTTTTTTTAATTTGAATGTGAATTTAACATATTTTTATGTTAGTTTATTTAGGTTGCATAATGTGATTTATGTGAATATGTAAATGAATAGGATTTAACGGAATTGATTTAGCTTTGAACATAGTCTTTTAGGTTGTGAAGAGTTATTAGCTTGCGAAATTAGTGACCTAGGTTACTTTGGCTAAACATGAAGGTTTATTTGGATACGATGTTAGCTTATTCACCCTAGGAAGTTGTCATATTCAATTATAATTTTAGGTCAATTGAATAGGTAGCATTGCTAGTATATTCTAATGAGAACGATTAGCTAAAGCAATAAGGTAGGCATAAAAAATGATTACGAAAACCACCTTCAGATTATGAATAGAGCTAGTAGCTAGTTAAAAATGTGATGTAGCTAAGAAACTAGATCGACACGCATAAAAAATGTGTGCTTTCACGTTAAAAGGCTATAATGACATTCTAACCAAGCCATTTAGTAAAAACATGACCTAGTTGCGTAACCAGATCAACATTCATCACAAATGTTGCCTTTATGCAAAAGGCTAGGTTCATGTATATAAAAATTAACAAAAATAATGTTTTGTCAAATAAAACCTACTGACCTTGTGAATAGCTTGCATTTTTATGAAAACTTACTTAAGGATAGTTATATTTTTTACTGCCCAAATGATTATCAATGTGTGTGTGCAAATGAAAAGTGTGAACAAATTTTAATATTAAGGTCTTGGTTAATATATATATTTAGTCCAAAGTACTTAGACACGGATTTTACAAGTTAATAAGTTAGAACAACTTTAAGGGATAGTGTTCATAGTTAAATTAGTTTCGTGAAGTTGAATGTCGTTGCCTCATTATTGCATTTACGTGTTTTATGTTTCGTTGTGTTGTGTGTTTTGCTTGTTTTGTTTTTTCTTGAGGACAAGCAAACATTTAAGTGTGGGGATGTTGATAGTCGTAGTTTGCATCATGTTTTATAGGTAGTTTAGGATGGGTTTAGTGGTTAAATTTAATCGATTAGTGCATGTTTAGGTTAGAATTGTGTTAGTTAGTTAGATATTTGTGTCTTCCTTGAGTGTTTTGTGGGTTAGAGCACATGTTTGAGCTTTAATTTTATATTTTTGAGGTGTCGTGACATGTTTGCTAGTGTTTCAGGGCAAATATAGAAGAACAGAGGGGGTTTGGAGAAGACACGAAGTCGAACCCAGGCCTACGATCGTGACAGAAGCAGATCATGGCCAATAAGCCACTATAGGCCATGATCGTGACTTCCGTGATAGATAGCGAGCCTTGACTTTCTGAATCTCATTTTTCGAGAACATTCTGGAACTTTAGAGCACGGGAATAACCCTATAGTTGCCCTAATTAGATGCTATAAGAAGGAAAAGAAAAGACAGCAAAAGGGAGCCTCCAATCTGCCATTTTGGGAAACACTCCAAGATGAGAGAAGAAGAAGACAGAGAAAGATGAAGAGAGGAGAAAGAATTGGGTCTTCACAGTTGCCACTTTCCCAAGGCATCCTGATCCCCATTCCACATGTATTTCCTTCATCTTTGTTTTCATTTTCTTGAATGTTAAGATGAATACAAATATGTTTATAGATTTGGGTTTGATTAAGATGTTCTAACTTTCTTTCAGGATTTTACCTTGAGTTAACATTAATCTAGTTATTTTTGTGTTATTTTGATTGGATGTTATGATTGATTGTTATATCTTTATGCTTCCGTATCAAACCGAAAGGCTGAGTCAAATGCAAAATGATTGGTTCGGGTTAATAGGAGTTAGGTGATCCAGTAGACCACAAAATCAATCTAGTCGGTTATTATATAGAGAGAGATCTCGTGTGAGACCCGATTGTTTATTAGAGAACTTAAAAACTAATTAGGTTTGGGACTGTTGATAATTGAGAGATTAGTCGTTCGGTACTTAAACCAATTAGGGATTATTAATTAGGGAGTGTGATTATAACTCGAGAGAGAGTAATCCTCCTTTGAAAGTCTAGAACCAACACCTGATTAACACATAAATAGCTAGGTTAGCATTAATGATAAGAAGAATCCCCTATCTCATAATTTGGTAACTTTTCTTGATTGATTTCCATTGTGACTTTTGTGTTGCTTGATTTCAATTTTCTTTTTTATGTTAAACTGACGAATTAATTTTTTGATAATCACTTTCCCGTATTTACTTTTCTGTGCAATTTTATTTTCATTTTATTAATTTTCTTAGCCTTAGATAACGTAGGATTAGATTAGTTCACACCTCCTCGTAGGATTGATCTTTCACATACTACATTTCATGACCTGTGCACTTGCGGTATTTAAGGGCTATAAATTGTAAGGTTGCCACTTTAACAGAACACTAGGCTTTGTATCCATTGTCTTGTGCTTAGGATTTCCTTGAGTATCCTTAACATGCCCTACTTTTTCTTCAATGTTCAAATGCCTTTATTTTTTATGAACACATTATGTTTCCATTTCATCCATAAGTCCTCCTTTTTGCTACACAACCACCATAGATACTTAACTAGGTAGGCTTTATTGAGCTCCCTTAAAGGTGCAATCCTAATCCCCCTGCTCCTTTAGTTTATATTTTTTTTTCCAGCTAATCTTTGATTTACATATTCCTTAGTTCGAACCTTTCTATAGAATCTCCCATAGTCTCCTATCTACTTCTTTGAGTATACTTTTGGGTATGGGTGGATGACTGAGCTAGTAGTTTGTGACATTAATCAGGATTGATTGTATTAGTAGAAGCTACCTTTATAACTTAGGAACCTAATTCTCCATTGGTTTATCCTTATATGAATGGAATCTAGCATTTGTTTATAGTCAGCTACACTAAATCTTCTTTGTGAGATTAGTACACCTAGGTGATTGAATGGTAAACTTCCTTAGTTGATTCCCATTTCTCTTACTTTGTGGGCTGTTTCATTATTGGAATTGCTTGATAGATAGTAGCAAATCTTATTAGGATTGTAAATCAACCTTAACATCAAAGAATGTATAAGTATATTAGTAGAGTTTCTCTTTACCCTGCAAAACAACAGCAGGTCATCTACAAAAGCTAGATGGGTCAACTTTATACCTTTAAATTTTTAGTGGAATTGTAATTCAGGATGTGTTCTTATCTTCCATGCTAGGAGTGTAGCCAGGGCCTCTATGCAAAGAACAAATAGGTAAGGGAAAAGAAGGTCCCCTTTCCTAAGACCCTCCTTACTTTTATCATTTTAGTAGGTTCACTGTTCACCAAAATGACCATTGAAGCAGTGGTAACACACTCCTTTACCCAATCCCAAAACAAATATGGAAAATTTATAGCTCTCATGATATTAAAGAAAAAATTCTAGCTAACTGAATCATATGCCTTGACTAAATCCACTTTAACTATGCAAGTTTTCATTTTCCTCTTTAAGTTGTACCCTTCTAGTAACTCCCACATAAGAGAATGTTGGTGCTTATTGACCTCCCTTTTATGAATGCATTTTGCTATGGGCTGACTATTTTTTCCAAGCTTGATCTCAACCTATTAGCCAAAATCTTTTTGATTATCTTATATAGGAAGTTGTAACAAGCGATATGTTTGAATTGCTCAAGTCTTTCTGCATTACTTTATTTAGGTATGAGACATATATATATCTTGTTCCACTCTTTGAGGATAGCTCTTTTATGGAAGAACTCTTAAACTGCTCCTATAACCTCTCCTCCCAATATGTCCAAATTTTTCTTAAAAAATCCTTCCATTATGTCCATCAGGACCTGGGGATTTAGCAGGGTTTATAAAGAAACATCTTTTATCTCTTCCTTTTTAACTTCCTTGGTCAATTGTCTCTTATTGTCCTCATCAACCTTCTTAATTCCTATTATCACCTTATTTGGAATTTTCCTAACTCGAGAGTCATCTCCATATTGCTTGTAAAAGTAATCAAATGTAACCCTTTTCTTGCCCTTCTGTTCCTTATGTTTCCAGCCTGCATCATCTACCAACGCCTTAATGGTGTTCTTATTCCTCCTTGAAGATATAGAGCCCATGTAAACATTAAGGTAACTAAGTTGATCTAATAGATGTAATATTTCTTTGCAAGTCAATTACATTAGGTTAATAGATATGATAAATAATGAGCAAGTTAGTTGAAATTTGATTGAACATTTTTTAGAAAGATTTTTAGATTAAATATTTATTGAATATATAATTTTAACATGTTTTGAATTTAGCTTTATGAGTGTTTGATTTTCCCATATTGATTAAAAATTCAATGAAAAATGTTAAAATAATAAATAAATAAATAAAGTGAGCATCAAATAAATCATTCTCCATTGGTTTTTACCTAAGTAATAGGTTAAAGTTATGTATAGTACTAGAAGCTAGTTAAAATTATGACTTTATTGAGTAACTAAAGGTACTAAAGATAAGGTGTTCACCCTTATGTTAAAAAGGTACATTCCAACTAAATAAATTTTTAAAAAAGGTAAATGAATTAATATTGAAGGCCCAGATACAAAGTATTAGTCATAAAAAAATAACAGACAATTTAATAGGTCAATTTGCTCAAGGAAAGACTAACTTAGTACGTTGAGAGTATAATTTCAAGCTGTAAATAGAACATTTAGGTTACAATCCCTATAGGGCCTTTACTTGTTAAGATGATTCAGAGATTAGATCTCGTGCTCTTGCAATGTGCTTAATCTTAAGGAGAACCTTACTTATGAAAATTTTTTCATTTGTATGTTAGTTATCAAATTCGCTACAGTTTCTTTCAAATAAGGTTTCATTGACTAGTGTAGCCATTGCATATTTAAATAGTTTATAATTGCCCCTAATTATTTTTTGCAATCTTCAAGCCTACGTAATAATGTTGTCCAAAGTGTGCTAATTACATTGGATACCAAATGAAGACAAGATTATTTCCCTATATCTTATTTGAATAAATACAATTGAATCCTTTTAAGGATGAGAGCACAATAAGCAAGATATTTCCTCTATTTGGAATTTCATAGAGCATCTTGTGTGTAGCTTGCCAATGGTAGCCATCTACAGGAGAATATCATAGGAAGGGGGCAAGGCAGGATCCCATATGAGTTGGTACCATCTGACTTATTGCATAGGGTCCCTGGATATGTTTTTGTATGACTGAATAGTAATTATTTCTTACTTTCCAGGCTACCAACTAACTTTATCTTCATTAGAAGTGTCAAGTTGGTAAGATTCTAGGTTAGGAAGGAATTCTATAGAGCCGCTCATAAGTTAGCAGGTCGATCTAGCTATTACCATTAATGAAAGCTTGGACTATTTCATTATCAAGGATTGTATTTCTTAGGTGCTAGAACTATTTGATCTTATATAAAGGACTTATTTCTAACAAATTATCAAAGCAGAAATATGTGTTAGCTACATTTCCAATTTGATGCTTGATATGGTTGTAAGGAATCTCTTAATTTTAATATTTCGCATAATATCTACGAAGTGTTGGCTTTTAATGGGACCATCCACATGCTTACTCCTTTTACAAAATATTGTTGAAGCCATTTAACCCACATAATTTCCTTGTCAATGCATATTTTCCATAGCCATTTAGTTAATAATGCTTTGCGAGTGAGTTTAATGGAGGAAATATCCAAACCATCAATTTTGTTAGGGGAGAATAAAGTGTTCCAATTCAATTTTGGTTTACTCTTGGGAACACTAGTGCCATTCAGAAGAAGTTTCTTATTTGCTTATCAATCTCCCTCTCTACCTTTTTAGGGATAATAATATGAAAGCACCAATAAATCTACAAGTTGTTGAAAATATCAAGCATTAACTAGACTCTACCACCATAGGAGAGCTTTGAGAGTCTAACTACTTAATTTCTTTCATATTGAATTTAAAAGAGGAGTAAAATATAAAAATGTTAGGTTTTTGGTTAAAATTAGGACTCCTATGTTTTTTATTAGGAGGTTACCAATGAGAATGACAATGGATTAAGTATGATCTTTGAATTCCTATTTTACTCCAACTGAAATTAGGGTGCATAATTTATTTTGATTGAATCCCACATTTGACATTTTTTTAAAGTAATTCAGGTAATTGAGTAGGAGATTGAAGGAACTTAGATTATCCCTATAGAAAAGAAACAGATCATCTACAAAACCTATATTCACCTAATCTAGCTTGCTACACCTATAGTAAAAATTGAAGCTAGATTCTATGTTTGTACTGAATCTGATCAGCTTAGACAATACTAAAATGAAAATTATAAAGAGATAAGGTGATAAAAAGTCTCCTTGTCTGAGACCTTTGGCTCCCTTAAATACTCTAGTTTGCTCACCATTTATTAAAATAACATAGAAAAGAGTTGCAATATATTTAGAGACCTAACAAATAAACTTACTTAGAAAGCTTAGTTTCTGCATTGCCTAGATGATGAAGGTCTAGTTAATGGAGTCAAAAGCCTTTGTGAAATCAATTTTTATGGCATAGTTATTGTTGCATTTCTTCATAAGGTAACTCATGAATATTTCTTTTATTAACAAGATGTAATCACTAATTCTCCTTTTTTGGATGAAAGCTATCTATCTTAGGTTGATAATAAGTTTAAGTGCTTTTCTAATTATATTAACTAAAAGTTTATCTATGACTTTACAAACCACATTATAACATGCTATTAGTATAAATTCATGCATTGTACAATGGTTGGGAACCTTGTTAACTAAAGTCACTTTAGTTTTGTTAAGTTCTTGTAACATGTATGACCTTTTGAAGAACTCTCTTACTAAGTCCACTAATATTTGTCAACTGTATTCCTAAATGGATTAAAAGATTATTGCATTAAATCCATCTAGTCTAGTGGCTTTGTCATGATACAAGCTAAACATAGTGTGTTTGATTTCCTCAAGAGACACTTCCATGATCAATTCAACTTCTAAATGTATTATGAAATAGTTACCTAGGGAAAAAGCACTCCTCATGGCTTTCACCAAGTAAGGATCTAAAATAAGAGAATGCTGGTTCTTTAAGATATTCTTATTTAGTAACCAAATTTACTTCTTTGTCCCTCAAAGAAACTAATTTGTTTCTCTTTATTCATACTTGGATTATTTGGTAAAAGAATTTGGTATTAGAGTCTACTTCTCTAAGCCAACTAATTTTGGATTTTTTTCAAGAAATGTTAATTACATGTTTCTAATATTGTATAGTAATATTTTAATGCAAATGATTGCAAAGCTCTTAAGCCTTGGTTTGTTGGATGAAAGACTAAGGAATCCTGAAGCTTTAAAATTTAATTAAGGGAAGAGTTTTTCTATTATGAAACTAGAGAAGAATCTAAATGTTTTAAGATATATAAAGTTTGACTTGAAAATTTTTAAGTATTACTAGCATTGGAAAGCTTTTGAACCATATACCTTTTACCTTAGTCCATCTTATATCAATCCTAAGTAGATTGGGTGTTTGAGCTACACATTGAAGAATATGAAAAGAGTTTTCCTTTTAAGCTTAAGGCAGTTTATTAAAGTGATAATAGGAGAGTGGTCGAATACTAACAGTTGTAAAATGTGAAAGAGCTTTGGGGAAAATTCCTTTTCTAATTTGAGTTCACTAGGCTTCTATCAAGTTTCTTCTACATAAAGTGAGCCTTACTTGGCCTATTACTCTAGGTGAATAAGTTCCCTAAATAATAGAGATCCTCCATTGCTAGTCATCTTAGCTCTATATTGACCTTTTGACTCAAATGCATACTTTATACAATTAAAGTTGCCAACTGTGATCTAAGATACTCAGTTTAGAAAGATCATCCCAAAGAATTATTCTTTGAAGCTTAAATTTAGAAGCATAAACGATAGTAATTTCTATTTGAGTACGCAAGAGAGGACAACGTATTATACATTGAAGTAATTGATCAATATATTCCCAGTATCTTAGTTGGAATGTGTGAGGGCTAAAAGTTACAATAATTATGCCATTATAATGTTGTGATTGTCATAGTGACGTCCATTCCTTTTTTATGAACCAGAGTCCTTTTCTAAATTGTTCCTAATTTATTTTGGTTTCTATTAACCAATAAATTGGGTTTTTTTAAGGATTAAAAAATCCTTGAGGTCCTACTAATTATTTGGGTTATTTAGTCCCTTAATGTTCCACATTGACAAATTCATTCTATCGAGAAGTTTGTTGGATTTTCTTCTTGGCCTTTCTCCCTTTAGTTTTTCTGTTGATTTTAGAAGTTGAGGGAGAATTTAGCTTATTCCGTAGTCATATTATTGAATTGGCATCAAGTTCACATCCTTTTCCTTTGGGTGAGTTCAAATATGGACTATTATGAGTTATTTTGCGATGTTGATCCTAATTATCCAGATTTCAATTTCTCTCTTTTTGGATGTCTATATTTGTAGGGAGACTTGACTTTATAACTCCTTTAGCTTAACTACTTCAGGGTTAACCTCTTCCACTATTATCTTAGTGGGGATTTCCTCTATTGCATCTAGCCTCTCAGTTTCTTATTCATATATCATATTACTTCCCTTTCCTACATTCTCTTAGTTCCCAAAATTTAGGCCCTCCTGCATGTTAGGAATTCAAATTTTTTGTCATATTTGGCTTCAAGACATAAGATAATTTCATTATATCTGCAACCAACTTCAATAAATCAATAAATTTAAGGAATTTCATAGAATCTAAAAGTTAGTTTTCTGTTTGTACTTTTATGCATATACATATGTATCCAATCCTAATGATGTGCTAATGTTTTCATCTAGTTTCAATGGCTTTCCCAACTTACTTATAAGGTGACTAAAACCTTTTTCAAACTAGTATTCCAAAGGGATCTTATAAAATTTCACCTAAAATGGAATGCTAGTCAAAGTGGATTTATCTAGTATCATTCCTAGTCTCCAGTTTTGAATAAAGAAAGGCCTTCCTTACACAGGCTATGGGTCTCCTTTAATAATCCAAGTTGCTTATTCTTCAGCTAAAAATTAAAAAAAAATCTTCCTCACTAATAAGGATAGATTCCAGACCATGTTTTCCCCATTTAGTGTAAGGTAACTCTTTATCTACGAGTAGAAGAGTCTCTTCTCCAACAAAAATCTAACTAAGGCATTCTTCCATTTGCTAGGTCCTAAGTTTAAAGCTTCATATGGAGGAGAGACCACCTCAGACCCCTCAGTATCAAGGATGAATCTAAGCTTAGTCAAGTTTTGTGGGTTTTAAGTAAAAGGGAGGCTGAGTGGAGGGAGGGATGGTAACATCTTAGGATGATTGAGGTCTGGTGGAAGGTTTAGTGTCATACTAAGGGGCCTTGTTGGTTGGAGGTGGTGCTAAAGGTGGATTATTGAATTGAAGGAAGGGATGGAAAGCCTACCAGAGACTCTATGCTTAAGTGATTCTAGCATAAAGAACAGTAGTTGTTTGGTTAGAGTTAAGGCCATACAATGTAGTTAAGGAAGTCGAGAAACAAAAACTACAATTAGAGAAGGGTTAGAATTAGGTGTGGTAAGGGCAGGGGGAAAGAGAGGGAGAGGGTGGGTGCCATTTCACCAAGTATATTATTCTCTAAATGTTTTAATTTTAACTACATTAGTTTATTTGAAATTTAGTTGTTGAATATTTGTTATCCTATAATTCTTATTATTCATGTGTTCATTTTATATATAAGATAATTTTTCTCGTTTAAATTGAATCCAAATTTTAGTTAGATTAGGTTAATATTAAACTATAATTTAATGTGCTTGTCTCGAGTACCTCTTATAACTGAAACTTGTTTAGACTAATTTCTTTTAATAATTTGCACAAGGACATGTAAAAACTTAAATTTTCAGGTATTTGATATGTGTAAAATATATAGATATTTCACTTAGTGTTTTGCAATATTTTCATATAAATTACATTTTTAATTGATTTTTCTATGTTTTTAGGTCATTGCTAGAAATGTCGTTTTAGAATGAACTTTCTCAAGAATTAAGAAGTTTTAAAAGGAACTCAACAAGAAATATCAAGTATAGCAAAAAGGATAATATGAAACACACCCATGTCAGCCAGTATTCTCCTCAAAAGCTAAAAGTTAAAAATAAAATTAAGTGCATGGGTGGATGAAATTTTTGTAACATAAAGTTGAGGAAGCATTATAAAACATGATCATTGATATAACCATGTTTATGCCTATGTTGATTACTCGTAAATTAGAATTGAGAAATAATGAAAAAATGATTAGTGACACAAACATATTAATGCTCATGTTTATATGCAAAAAGGAGACAGCGAGAAACCTAACTAAAGACACAGCACACCTGTTTAATGTTCCAGATGAGAAGCAATGACAAACACAATCTAGGGTATGATTATGTCTTAGACTATATTACTTACATAATTTCTTATAAATACATAAGGAAAACTTAATTTAAGAAAAATTTTCCATTCTTTTGGAGTTTAGATTACATTTAGTCACTGAAAAACAACAAGACCCTACAGAGACATTAGGAGGTCATTTCTAAGATAGAAAAAACTCATATTTATCTCAATTGGAGCAGATCATTATGACCGATAAAGATTATCTATCTTTTCTATCTGGTGAACTCTCCTATTATTAACTAGTTAAAAAATTAATTAAGATGATTTTTATGGAATTAAAAAATATAAAATAAAACCTAAATAAAGTGATAGCCAAGAAACATAAAACAAAGATATTAATCAAATAGAAAATTCAACTATAATTAATGTTTAGAAATGTACTTCCCATTGTATCATCTTTGTAGTTATGATTATATAAACTCATAAGGTTTTCATCTTCTAGACTGGCATATTTTTCTAAAATATGAAATTGAACTCTTTTAAGCTACAATTACCTATTCCTAAGTTAATTATGTATCTCTACTAAATTAAAACCCTAAATAATGCATTATGTCAGTGAACCTTTTTGAAAGGTTTTAACCTAAAACAAGATATATCATGTAAGTCTATCTTTAGCACCCAATTCAACTCCTAATATCCAAATCATGTTTACTCATAGTTAGGTTCTCTTCGATTGCCCATAAGTGAATTAAGATTAGATATAATCATCAGTATATTAAATTTGATTAAGCGTACTAAAGATATCTAACAAATATAAATCCCGCTTCATCGTTAAAATTGAAGCAAGATATACAAAGATGATAAATAATGTTTTTCCTATTTAAAAATATAAAATATTTATCTGCAAATAATGTTTATGTAAAAACTTAATTGATAAAATAAAAGAAGTCAGGAAAAAAAATTTAAAAAAATATTTATACTTTGGATAACTTAATCTATTTTGATGATATTCGGTCTTGTTTCTATATTAAAAATAGCTCCAAAGTTGACATCTTAAAGGTTTGTTTACCTTTTAGAGAATGCACCTAAGTTTTTTAATGGAAACGAATGATAAAAGTCCAAAAAAGTTTGTCAAATTAAGATTTCCATGCTTTGAATATGTTCTATTCGTTTAAGGTACAGTTCGAGGAATGATCATGTCCTAAGTCATGCATCCCTCTACTTCTTTCTAGGGAGGGACATGAGCTCTAACATGCCCATGTCCAGGATCATAGATGTTTTTATAACTTTTTTGGCTCTAAACAAAGGATCATAGATGTTTTTATAACTTTTTTGGGTCTAAACAAGAGTGGAGACATAAGCGTGTCTCAATTTATGTTACACTTCAAAAAATCTTGCTAGCTATTACAAGGTCTCCTTCAAAAGAATGGTTAAAGTATAAAGAAGTCCCTAAAATTAGATTTTTCATATTTTAAATGTGTTTTGTACATTTGAGATACAGTTTAGGATGCAATTGTATCCTAGACTGTTGATCCTTATGTATTTTTCTAAGGAGAGACACAATCTCTAGCATGCCCATGTCTTAGAACATAAATATTTTCTATAAATTTTCTAAATATAGAAATGGGCACTTCTAAGGCTATATTACTCTTTAAAAATGGGCACGTCTCCCTCTAAGTTGTATCTTCATCTACATATGATCTATGAGGGCACAGGCTAGCTTGATTTAAAGCTTTTCTTTAGCCTATTCCTTTAATATTTTAACCTAAATTCTCTTTTAATAGTTTCCTTAAGCTCATGATTGCCTTCCTTTGTTTCCTAACTACAAAAACATAAGCAAAAATAAAAAAAATAAAAAAATTGAAATAAAAAGTTGATAGTCTTATTGAAAAACAAACTAATATAAAATGATCCCTACTAAAAATGTTTTATAGTTCAAAATGTCTTAAAATCAAATTCATAAATAAATAGTTTGGTTTCCTCCTAAAAATGTTGGTTTAGAAGTCTTTTTGTTGGAATTTCTTCCTGAAATTGATTAGTTGGTGAAGTAATATGGTTGAAATTGATTAGTTGGTGACGTAATATGGTTTTTACTCTATTCTTAGTGATCATTGAAGATGCTAAGCAAAGGCTCTTGATTTCTTTTTTCTTCCTTTTAATCACGCTCTATCTTTTACCCTTTTCTTCTTTGGCACCTTAAATCCATGCTTGATGAATTTATGTAAAGTATTTGAATGATTATCTTGCATGAGTTATCATTAATCAAAAATTGTTTAATTTCATTCGAGATTAAAAAGGAAATCTCTTCATCTCCATCGCTAAGCATTAATTTACCTTTCCTAGTATTTATAAATACACCAATTATTGCAAGGGAAAGTCTACCTATAATTAAAGATAATTTATTATCCTCTTTCATGTCAAGTATATAGAAATTATTTGGGAATGTAAGCATATCAATATCAATCAAAACATTCTCTCTAATAACTTTATGATGTCTAATTGATCTTCTTGCAAATTGCATTATTGCTTAGTAGCTTTCAGTTCTCTTAGTCTCATCTTCTTAATCATGGTATAAAACATCAGATTATTCTACCTCCTAAGTCAACTAATTCTTTATTTATAAAGACAATACTAATATCAAAGGAAACGTTCAAATTTCCCATATCTTTAGCTTCTAGAGGGTCTTTGAAGATGTTTGAGTAGCTTTGATTTGATTCTTTGTTTTATACTTTCTCCTCATAAACTTCCTCCTTTCTCTTTCCCTTCCTTATCCATGTTACCGTTTGGCTCTTCCTTAATGCTATTAATCAATTCATTCTATTCTTTAAGGTGATTATCTTTACATGTTCTTTCAAGTTCAATAGCATATCATTAGGCAATGTCCCTTTAGGCCTTTAAACTATAAAATTTGTTAACTGAACAAATTTAGTTTTAAGCTTCGAATAGAAGCCTTTTAATTTTGTAATAAAGCTTCAAATCATCAAGTCGCATAGGCTTTATTTCATCTTTGTTATTGATTTTGATGAAATTGAGGTAGGGTTACCTCAAAGCTATTTTATTGCTCTAAGAAAAATATGAAGGATTCCTTCATCCCATATTGTAGTTCATAATTTAAGGGTTATTATGTCTTTAGAAACTACCCATATATTCCTCTTGCTCTACTAGTTCAATTATAGGGTTTCTAGCTTAATATTCAATGCTTCGATTATATAATTCATAACTCATAAGTAATCTGGTCTTACCAATGCATTCAAAATGTCAAGTTTCATTACTAGGTTCTTTACTTGAGCTACCAATCTAGTCATTGCATCTATATTTTGAATAATTGAAGTTTTACTAGTTTTTGCCTTCATAATTGCCACTAATAATTATTTATAGACATCTCTTCTATCAATATAAGAGTTGCTTTCAAAGCTTTATTATTAAGAGTTACACTAGTTATTACATCAACCATCTACTTTATTAAATAAATTACACCATTTTAAAAGGTCTAAACCTATATCTATATTGATAGGCTGTGATATGAGAACTTCTTCAGCATATCTCTCCCATACTCATAAAGAATTCTATTGTTAAATTATCAGTAGATAGTGATGTCATTTCTCAGCTTTATTATTTTTAATGGTTGGAAATATTTGGCTAAGAATGGTTTTACAAGACTTTCCTATGTTATGATTGAAATTGTAGGTAATTTCTTAAACCACTTTTTAGCTTGATCCCTTAATAAAAAAAACCTTAGCCTTATTTCATCTTTGGTGGCTCCATTAATCTTAAAGGTGTCGCAAATCTCTAATAAGTTGGAAATGTGTCCATTGGGACATTTGTATAGTAATCCATCAAACTAAACTTATTATTATAGGATTTGAATCACTCGGTTGTGCAGCATTGGATCATGTCCCTATAAGATGTGGTTTTAAGTATTCCATTATATTCTTGTGCTATTCTTCCATTGTATTAATTTGTATACCTTGTATATCTTAGGCTTTTAGCTTAGTCCATTCTCTTCTTATCCAATGAAGTGTTTTAAGAATCTTTAGGTCTTCTTTACGGAAATGAAGTGTTTGTCTCCTTGTCATACATTAAGATCAAACCTAAAATCAAAGTACAATAAGTACAAAGAAAAAAATTCAGAAAAATAAAACATAAAGAATAAAGAACTAAAAAGACTAGACTAATAGTTCTTATGTCTCATAAACACCAATTGCCTCCTTACAAACAAAATTAAAAATTTTGTGTTAATTATTTTCTGCTAGTTCAATTTTTTCTATTGAAAATAGCTTCCTAAACAAAGATAAGTGCACTTACTTTTTATAAGTAATATAATGGTAAATAGATTGTTGATTCCACAAGGAATCCAGATAGATTTAATGAACTCACTTACAACTAACAATTTAAAAAAATTAATTAAGATAACATTTTATAGAAATGGTAAAAAATATAAAATAAAACCTAAAAAATGATAACCAAGACACATAAAATAAAGCAATTGATCAAATAAAAAATTCAATTACAATTATTGCTTATATAAGCACTTTCTCTAGTATCATCTTTATGATCATGATTTAATAAACTTAAAAGATATTATCATCTAGGCCGATAGAATTTCCTAAAATATAATATTACACTCTATCAAGTTATAACTATCTATTCTTGAGTTAATAAACCTGTATCTTCACTAAGTTAAAACCTCCAAGAATGCATTATGATATATGAACTTTGATGAAACGTTTCATCGTAACATAAGAGAAATAGTGTAGGTCTATTGTGGCATCTCATTTAACTTATAATATCTATGTCATGATCCATTTAAAATAAGTTCCCTAGAATTGTCCATAAGCGAATTAAGATTAGATCTAACTATCAGTATAATTAAATTATCAATAAGAGCAATTAAAAATATATGATAAACATAAATACAGCTTCATAAATAAAATAAAATCAATCTTACAAAAACAATAATAAGAATTTTTTCTTTTTAAATATAAATACTTAGCCATAAGTCATATTTATATCAACAAAAATAATAGAAAAATAGAAAAACATTATAATTGAAAGAATTCTAGAGAAAAATTGTTATATTTTGGACAATTAATCTATTGGAATGATCTCTAATATTGTTTTTCTGTCAAAACATGACTCTAAAATTGATTGATCATGGATTGATCCCCCTCCTAGTGATTAACCCTAAGTTTTTGAATAAAAAAATAATAAAAGTTCAAAAAAGTCTCTCATATGAGGGTCGTCATGTTGTAAATACATTTTATCTACATGAGATATAATCTAGGACAGAACATGGATCCCTTTGTATCTTTTTAGGGAGGGAGATAGGTTTTGGCATGCTCATTCGTAAATTATAAGTTTGTTTGCAACTTTTATGGGTATGGACATGGGTTGGGACATAGGCATGTCTTAGGTTGTCTTACCCTTCATCAATTCTTAGTTGCACATAATATCCCTCTAGGTTTTATTCTAGGTTGTATCTTTATTTGCATCAGGTTTATGAGGGGGAACGGGGTTACATACGACCATTTGCCACACCAGGTTCAATAATTATATTTTCTTCATATTTTCAATTAAAATCTTCTGAAAAAGCTTATCCAAGGCAAAAAAAATTAATTTTCTGAAAACATAACATAAAGTAGTAAACTAATATAATTTAAACATAAAATATAGCAAAATACTAAGTAAATTTGTTATGTTGAATGTGTATTTTTAAGGTAAACAATATGATGATGGGTTGATTATTTATTATGTCCAAATAAGAGGGAATCTTATTATCTTTTTAAAGATTGCTTTTATTTAATTTTATGTTTGAGTATGTTTTTAGTATTATTAGTTTTAATTTAACTAAAGATAAAAATAAACGTAAATTTTAATTTACATATGGATGATTCAAAAGACCATACATATCGTTACTTACATATTGATAGTTGAATAGGATATTAGATACTTATATCAATCACCTAGTGTTAAATTTAAACATTTTTTGAAAAATTGCATATCTTAATGCATTCCTTTAAGTCTTAATCTAATAGGGATGTTGGTTAATTAATTCGAGAATAGGTAGTTGAAACTTGACCAAGAGCAATTCATTACCTTAAGAAATTTTGTCAGCTGAAATTATATAACTTTTTACAATAAATTGAATAATGAATATAAAAATGATACTAGAAGGTCTCTTATCTAAAGGCTTATTACACCTTCCTTTCACGTCTTAGATAAGTGCTCTGATTTATTTCTAATGGTTTGATTTATGTTTGGTATAGCTTTATTTTATTTTTTAAAATATTAATCAATAATCATGATATGTGTTTAAATATTGATTCATTTGATGTACTACACTTAGTGATTAATGCCTTAGAAATGCTTACGTTACTCATTTTAGCTCATATTTGATTTTAGTTACTTTTTATAAGTAAAGAAGCTAAAGTGACCCGAAAGCATGTCATTGAAGCTATCTTCTCAATTTCCATATTTTATTCATTTATGGAGTATGAAGAAGAAGAGGATTGAAAGAAGAAGAGGTAAGAGAGAATGTCAAATGAAGAACAAAGAAAGGAGAAGTCTCAAGGCCAAACATTGGATTGCATGGGCGTGAGAGATCTCTCACGCCAAAGAAAGGAGAAGTCTCACGGCCAAACATTGGATTATATGGGCTTGAGAAATCTCTCACGCCTATGCAACATTTCTCACGGTCGTGAGAGATCTCTCACAGTTGTGGGAGGGCCATGCACGGCCATGAGAGGGCTATGCACAGCCGTGAGAGGCTTACACAGCCATGTAATGACCTTGCACATTCGTGAATTCTCACACCATGAGAATTAACTTGAGAAAGCAAGGTGTCTTGGCTAGGTGTCACTCAATTTAAGCTAAAATTTTACTACATAAGGAAAAGGGAGTGATGACAGAAAGGACAATTGGGGGATAAACCTAGCCAACAACACTCTTCTCTTATTTTCTCTTCGGTTATTCTTCATTCTTCAACACCGATAGTGGCGATGGAGAGGATGGTCGATGGTGAGAGCTTGAAGTTGGAGATGGAAGGCTAATTTTCCTAACACCGATTCGAGGTGCGATCAAGGCCGAGGAGTACATTAAGTAGATTATTGTTGTGTATCATTTTCTTTACCTCTTTTCGGATTGTTTATGTTATCTTGTATAGGTTGAATGGGTATTGTATGAGAATGGTTTTAATGTTCTATTGAATCGTTTTTAATGAAAATCCATAGCTAGAAATTGAATGTGATATGTAATAGTCGTGTTAAAGGTTGTTTGTGGTAACTGACGGTATTAAATCGTTAGAAATAACATAGCATAAGTTAAATAATCTGAGCTTGTGTGATTGTTAATTAGATTGGTCTAATTTTCTCACTTGTGATGCAGTTGTTCGGATAAACTTAGAGAGCTTGTTTTAGGTTTCCCAATAGTTAGGGTCAATTAATGAGCTCTTCTTGATTAACTATGATCTAAGGAAAAACCGGAATTAACAGAGCTTATTATTAGTTCACAATCAATAGTCTTAAGAGAGGTGTAAAGATGATAATTCAATGACATCTGTGAAATTGTGCTTAGGCTGAGATTAAACTAAAGAACTGGATTTCAACTCATTCATCAACTTTATCACTTTGTTGCTATTTAATTTGATTTGTTTTTATAGATTCAATTCTACTTTGTCTTCTAATTTTCTTCAAACCAAAAACTCCCCTGTTTTGCTTATACAGATAATTTAGGAACGTAATTGGAATTAATCTTTGTGGAATCAACCTAGCCTTACTGCTAGCTATAGTTTTAGTCTAGTTATTTTGCTAGTGTTACGACACGCGACCAAATCACTCTATAATTATTTAATTAGGTAATTGTATGATAGTTCATTAATTTGTTAGTGCTTTTTCATGGGATCTATACTTTACTCAGTATTATATTACTACCAAACAATAGGTGAATTTGCTTTAATTTGTGGTAGAAAACTTAAGTAGTATAAAAATGCTAACTAGAGGGCTAATATAACCAATAGACTAAAAACTTATAGATAAGCCATATAGTGTGAGGTAGATTATCAAACTTGGTATAAATAAGTTGAAAAGATTAGATGGATTAGTGATCCTAGGGACCTAAAATAAGCACGAACGCAGGCTTTATTTTTGTTAAATATGTTTTGGTTTAGTATTATTATCTTATAAATAAAGACTATATATTTCTTAAATTTAAGTCTAAATGCATTTGAAAATTCATAAATTATGAAGCTAAATGCCTAATAAAATGAAATGCTAAATGCCTTGTAAAATGTCATACTAAACACCACATAAGACATTAAGCTAAGCATTTTGCAAAACTTTACGCAAAATGTCAGACTAAATATCTAACAAAATTATAGATATAAAGTCTTACAAAATAATAGACTTAAAGTCTAACAAAATAAGATGCTAAAAAAAATATTAAAGTATAACATTACCTCTATCATTGAGGATAATATACCTTATAACGATAAGTGATTTACCTATATCATATCCAATAGTTAAAATCACACATTATAGAGGCTCCATGATGTTAGGCTCTAAATGAATCATATTTGTCGCTGTTGTGAGTTGTGGCTCTAATAAATTTGTTATCTTTTCTTACCTTAAGCTTCCCTTAGTTGATTTAAATTTATTGTTACTATCGTCATAATTCTTATCGTAATTCAACTTCTTATTTTACTTAAGCCTACCTTTGAAAGAATGTTTTTCCTTTCTCAAAGCTACTATTGTGCTCATTATACTCTCCAATCTTTAATAATAACTTTATAATGTTGAATCCTTAAAAATGAGACATACTTTCATCAACTAAAGCTTTTGTTTAAGAAGATAACAATCCACTAGACTTATACATATCATTAAATCGAAGGTTAGGATCTTCTTATACTTATCATTGAACACTTCCCTATAGGCCTTAGTTGATACTTTGTGTTAGAGAAGTGCTTTAAAGGCAATCACCTTTATCACTTATTGTACAAATCTTTTTGATTAATAAAAAGGCTTTTTCGTTAACTTGATTGTTCTTTATGAATTGATAGTGATCTTAAATCGAATTAATGAAGTCTTTAATATATTACATAGTATGAAGGAAATCATGATGAGATTATGATAATGAGATTCCTATCATGTGTAATTATGTTAGTATCTAAATTATCCCTAGTCATAGGATTAATGAGACGGGACATTATTAATCCAGACAGAGTAGCACATGTTATACTCCTTGATTAGATCAAGCAGTGGATCTCATAAGTTGTAAGCAAGAGTTGTTTAGAGTTAACATGTGGATGCTTGCTAAAAGTAATAAGTACATTGAATGACTTGCCATGAGATAATCATATAGATAATCTATTCTAGTGTCAATGATAGTCTCATCGTAGCAATGGTGCAAATATCCTTAGACTTAAGGTGCTTAAGGACATCTTGGATATTAATCTTGTACTTTGACTCCATTCCTCGTTGCCTAATAGAGGTTACTCATAAGGTAGTGATTGGGTATAGCTTGAGGTATTCGAAAGTAATTGAGTAGCCAATAAAAGATTTACCACTCCTGATAGAAGGAGATGATACCCACGGCCTCTTGTCGGAGTCATTACTTAGGAATCTCTGGTCAGAGTGGAAATGTCATGAAGATAGTCTTCAATGACATATCTAATTGAGTAATGAGCCTCGGGGATAAGAACTAACATCACTTAGGCTAGATCTGACATAGTCAGTCTAGTAGGAGTTGACACTTTAAACACACTCTGAACTAAGTGGGTTATACATGGTGAAAGAATAAATTGCATGGGAACATTGTTTATGGAAGGGTTCATAGTCAAACCACTGACTTTCCGGTTAATTGGGGGGTTATGATGTATTACTAGATACTGCTCATGACTTGCTTGAATTAAGTGTTAATTCAAGTGACCAATATAATCGAGAACTTAATGGGTTGCACGCATTGAAGATGTGAAGAATAAGTAAATGGTTTTAGATGGGGAACCAAAATATGAGAGATGCATGACTAAGCTACACAAGTGTGGTAGTTTAGGGTCATTTGATTGTGAATCATATGACACATGTGAATCTTGCTTATTATGTAAGATGACAAAATTACCCTTTAATAAACAAGATGACAAAATTGCCCTTTAAAAAAGGGCAAGTTTCATGCTAAATTAAGAGGGATTAAAAACCGCTTAATTCCCACTAACTCTCCATTGACATTGGGGGTTAGAGGAAGGCCAAAGGGTGTAAGAAACAACAATTTTCGTGCAAGTGTTGTGTGAAAACAAGAGACTTTTTGGTGAAGTGTTAATCATCTTCTCTCACGCTCTACAAACACTCTCTCAAAGAATACATCACAAAGCTAGCACTTTGTGTGTGTTCTAGCCATTCTTCCTAAGAGCTTTCAAGCTTCACTCTTCGCGTGTATATCATTAGAGAAGTCCTCCGTTGGTCGTTGTGGTTTACGACAACCCAAAGAGGTGAAGACAATGAAGAACGAAAGAGATTGTAAGGTACACATCTTAAGTTCATGTTTTGTTAAAGTTAATTCTAATGGCACTTAAAAGTTCTTGGCTTTTTGGGTTTTGTTTTATAATTTCCGCTGTTGTTTTCTATTTTTTATGCATGTGATGCAAGATCAAAACCCAACACTTTGAATGTGAGCAAGTCTATTATTATCCTAAGTAACAAACTATTAAGATGCTTGATATAAGACACCTAGAATGAGGGTGCAATTAAGTTAAACTCAGGCCTATGTTTTTTAAAAACTTAAGATAAAAAGCGTCCAATGTAAACTGCGTCCAATGTAAACTTCATACGATACCTAGAGTTGCTATCATAAATGCTTATTTTCCCAAGCCTAAAAAACATGCTTTCTTATGAGTCCATAGTTTTCTAATCATTATAGATATATAATGTTAAAATCTAATCTTATATCGCTTGGGTAATCTCTTATTATAAGAATAGATGCATACGTAGTAGCAACAACTATAAGAAATCCCACCTTGAATTTGAACTTGCATTTTTAAGCTCAAAGTCTTTCATAAGGCGAGGGACAGATAAGATTCGCCAGCCAAACATTATTAGTGCCAGGATCCATATTGTTGACAATGATAGGTTTTTGTCTTGATAACCTTGACTCGATGTTAGATTCAATTATATACTTGACATTACAAATCTCCACTTGATTAACCATTATGTGAAAACATTATCTTAAAAGAAACAAACCAAGGGTACATTACTACATGAAGATGACAGTCATTCACGTAACAACATTTGATTAAACTAAATTGCTTGAAATTTGGGAGGACCACATCCTATGGACATAAAATCCTTGAAAATTTTGAATCATCATAGCTTCAACTCAAACACCTAAGTTCAAAATTCAATTATATATCTATTATTAAAGCCTAGTCACCCTGATTTTAGTTCAACAACCTAAAGTCTAAAACTTAATTTGAAAAAAATAAGGTTTAAACCTTATTCTCAAGGTAGGCTCACCATTGGTGAATAGAGAGACAATATGTCAAGAGATTGTCTGACAGATTGATAAAAAAAAAAAGAAGAAGAGATAATAGATCTGTGATTAAAATGACATATATAATGTGAGCTACCAAGCTCTTAGACACATGCCTAAAATTTAGTTAAAGATTTTTAGCTTTAACCTTAAAACAATCTTACAATTGAAATAGACGTCAGCTAAAAATCCTATAGACCAATATCTATTGAATGACCCAATAAATTAAGACAATTTCAATATTATATTTGATGGAGAAGTGATACCATCATATGGGCCTACTAATTACCATAAAAGCAGTGACAATTACGGAGAATAAAGCCACTCTTTTCTTACTCATTCTCTTTTATTAAATATTATATTTTCTTTTGTTAAATATTACTAACTTGATATTGAAGATCAAAAATTAAAAAAATTAATTCAAGACTTTGTTATATAAATTTGTTAAAAAAGAACTTGACCTAAATTATAGTCCAACCCATTATATTAGATTTAATTTCAAATGCTTGAACTTAGATCCAAAATTGAAGAATTTGGAGCCACTAATATTTTATACATAACCATATCAGCGACGATAATAAAAATAATTACACATGTAATTGTTTTACTCTTCGAATGTCAAGCTGTGGAAACAAGATCTTGTTCAGAAACAACTATCGAAGTTAAGCACTAGTGCTTCTCCAGGATTATGTATTCAAATAAGAACAGCAACATACATTGCTCAAATTCAGAAGTGTTGCACCCATTATTGATTCCCACGTATCTAGACTGATATGAGAAATTGATTACATAAACCGAAATTATGGAGAACCCTAGCAGATAGCTAGTAACTGCTAAAACAACTACGATCCGCATAACTTTTTTCGTGGTTTGTCCACTTTTATTTCAAAAGACGGCCTATGTTTTTTTCGCCTTAAAACTCCTGTTGTACGGCCCTAAGACATTCTAACAGACAAGAGCCTTTGACCATGTTAAAGAAAATGCTTCACCAATTGTCAATAACCATAACAATGGTACTGTAACTGCGTTTGGTCATAACCATTCGCAAAATCTCCTCCTCCGCGAAATGGCCCATCTTCTTCCTCATGCAATCCATCAAAGTGCTACAAGGACAAGATACCAGTCCATGAGACTTGACTCATTTAAAGTACAAAATTTTTGCAGAACGTAAAGACAAACTGAAAATAAATGATACCCAGAGCTCATCTTCGTCTTCATCCCTAACAAAACATGCAGCCTTGGGAATCTCACCAGCCTCGTCATTGCGTGCGAATCTTCCACGTATTCGTGGTCGGTTGTCGGCTAGTGTTTTACGACATGCATACTTGAATCAACAAAAACATAAAGCATAAGGCCATTAACTTCAGTGATGTTATTATACTCGTGAAAACATTGGCTTCTTGAAAGAGTCATATATATGTTATATCCTGAACATCCTCCATTGAAATATTCTTGGTCTGGAAAAGGCAAGTTTTGTTGTTTAACATTGGGTTTATTACCTTGATTGTCTTTGTGAAGTTTCTTAAGTTGCGCTTGGCTCTGTACTTTGAAATCCTCTCCTTCCTCTCATCAGCACTATAGCGCCCTACTTTGAAGTTTGCTTCTTCGATTAAGGACGTCTCTGTAGCTGAGGGGCTTGAAAAGGACTTCTGTGTTGGGTGTGCTGTTTTAATATTCTAAAACAAAACAGAAAAGATGCCCTTTTGTAAGTTATGTGGGTGATGTGTAACAGGACAAAAACGAGTGAAGAGAGAGTAATCAGAGATTGACGCAACCTTCAAATCTCCAGTACTGCAAACCCTCCTGAGGTCGCTTATAAGAAAGTTGTTTTCAGGTGAGCTTAGGCCTTGATTTTCGTAACTTGAAGACTCCAAGAGAGTATCAAAGTGAGGTTGATAGACAAAGCTGGGTTTGCTATCAAAAGAATTGCTGCTGTAGCTTCTTTGCATCACTTTTGCCACATTTTCTGAACCACTATAACTGTTAGGCACAAAGGACCGGTAGTTACGAGAAAGATCAGAGCCCAATTCAATTTTCACGTCCAAAGCATCCAATCCAGGGAAATCATAGTACCCATTTGTTAAATTAGAAGTGTCAGTAAAATCTGAACCATTTGCCAGAGGCTGCATATTGGTTGTCTGGTAAAGAGTCAAATTCTTCAGTTGGTGAGTTGGAGGTGAAGATGAAAGGATATTTGCGCTAAAACTGTCTACAGAGTTGGAATTGAGAACTGGGTTTTGAGTGTCTTGGTTGTTTGAAAGGTGTTGGAAGATGTCAATGGCAGAGTCATGAAAGGGAGAGAAAGGCTCAGGGAAGAAGATATCTGCATCATTGGAGACCATTTCTGGGGTAGAATGTTGGTAGAAAGAGCCATCAAAAACGAAGAGATGAGAAGACATTTGACTAAGTTGAAATCTTAAAACTGACGAAACCTGAGAAGAGTTTTTGTTGTTGATGTTGAGTGTGCTGTTACCCCCTCTATTGATGATATTTGTTTGTCTCTATATTGAGAATGGAATGAGCAGAAACCAGTACAACTCAGTCTTGGGCTCTCATTTATTTAATCAAGTTTGACAGTTCCACAGCAACAAGGCAAAGAAATGCCAAACAACTCTCTCTCTCAAAAGAGTCAAGATGTAGTCTTTGAGAGTTGAAAGAAAACACGTTTGGAGCTAGTTCAGTTCAGCTGTGATGGCTATAAAAAGGACTTAAATTTTCACATTTTCCCCTTTTTCTTTTCCTAATTGAGCAGACCACCCAACATCTTTTGGAAATTTTCAAGTTGACCCATCTCATCTCCAAGACTAGTCAATTGTAAATAACGTGTAAAGGTATTTATATATTTAATTCATTTTTCCAACTGCGAATATGAGTTGTCCCCGTTGAAGTCGTCGTGTCCTCTCGGGTACTTCGCCATTGAAGTCAGCCTCTTTCCTGCACCTAGAAAGGAAAATCAGCGAAATTAGGATTTTGGGTCTTGTTGACAAGAGCTTTTACCCTGTGAAACCAGGATTGAATTCCTTGAAAAGCTTTGTTTGGGTTTAAAAGTTTCTTCCCTTTTCCGCTTGACAGAGATCTTTGGGACAAAAATGGCTTCCCAAGCACACATGGAAAAGATGGAGCTTCGCCAGAACTATCGCAATCTCTGGCACACCGATCTCATGAGAACAATTCAAGCTGACACTCCATGTCTGCGTATTATCTATATACATCATAATTAATTGAGATTTATGTGTGTTGTTATTGATGTTGATTATATTTCTATTATTGTTGTCTTTGTCTTTCGGGCTTTGGGTTTCTGGTTGGGCGCTCATATGCAGATTGCTGCTTTGCTTTGTGGTGGTGAGTGCTCTTGATCTTTTGTTTGTTTTCTTTTAAATTTGGATCTGCCGATTTTCCTAGTATTACCTCTTAGATCGTGTTTTCTTCTGTTCGACGTTGTGTTCTTGATGGGTTTATGCTGAAATAGTTGGCGTGCTTACGAGAGCATTGGTTGACTTGGTAGATCATGATTTTCTTTGAAATATGGTGATTTGAACTCTATATATATATATATACACACTTCCTTACCTTTGATGGTCCATTTTTCTTTTCATATTTTTATACATAGTAGGTTTATGATTGTTTTCCTCTTTGGATGCAAAGTAACGTTATTCAATAATTTCTATCATCCTCCATCATATCCTTTTCATGATGATCAGAAGAAGGAAAAATTGTTGTTGAAAATGAACTCCTCTATACTAGTTTTTGTACCTCATTTCATTGAGCCTTGTACTTGGGCGTTTGTGTCATTGAGTTGTCACTGTTCCCAGAATTCTGCGGCCTTGAGATTTTAGTCAGTTAGCTTGAACTAGATTATATTGTGCAAATGGTTATGGAAACTGCTTTTGAATGGAAAGAGCTTCCTTAGATTTTCCTTTTCAATTACTTCATTCTATGATATCCTCCACTGTAGCTCTTGTAAACTTATTCCTGTTGTTACACATAGTACATTCTCGCTTAGATTGATAAATATACACATTCTTCCCAGGTTTCCTTCAGATTCTCTTAATGGTTTCAACATAAAATAGACCCTATTTCTACCCCTTTTTTTCTGTTCTTTTAGCAATTAAACATCAATTTTCTTGCTTCATGCTTGTTGGAGGGTAAAGGGTTCTAGGAATTGTTGATTCATGATTGACATTACCTACTTAGAAGAAAGAAAATCATAGGTGCATTATTGTGGAGTTTTTTGTATTATGCATGCAAAGGTTAGCAAACTATGCCACATCTAGTGCACATCATTTTTTCACTTGAAAGACTTTGTCAAACTAGCATTGCCGTGTGTTTTTCCCTTATTTTATTTGAATTCTTCTTTAACTATGTGTTGTATGTGACTTGCATTAATTACAAAAAGAGCATATCTATCGTTAGTTATTGTTGAGATATAGCTATTGTCCATTCTTCACAATGTAACTGTCGTGATCTGATTACTATTGTGGCATGATTTTAGGAGCAGTTTTAATTTTGATAATGTATAGAGTGATTATAGGAGTAATTATAGGAGTAATTTTCATAACTGTATCTTCTGGTAATTGTATTTAAGCAGCGGAAATTCATAAATAAAAAGTAAATTGGAAGTTTTTCCCAACGTGAAATTCTTCTTATGGTATCAGAGCACGACAGTTGCATTGTGAAGAATGTACTGCTGCTATATCTCAATAGTTATACGTCAGGAGAAGCATACATGGAATTCAAAATGTATATGCATACTTTTGTTCACATTGACTTTTAGCTAATGATAGGGGAACCTTCTAAATCACTTTTGGACATCTTGAGGTTATAATTATGATGGATGTTTTTGACAAGGTACCTAATCATCTTTCATTCAATTGTAGTGGGCCATGTGTCTCATACTTGCTTCGTAAGAGGGCTCTTTATAATGACATGTCAAGGTAATTGATGCACAAATTCATTTATAGCTCTGAAGCAGATAAAAGAAATGTCCAACATAGACTATCTTTGGTGTAGATATGTTTGTTGTGCTGGCTATATGCCTTGTAGTGGAAGGTGTGGCGAAAGTAGGTGCCCTGAGCTTTGCTTGGCAACTGAGGTATGAAATTCATTTGTCTTGGTTCATATGTAGCTGTTGTTTTGATGTGTTTGATGCAAAAGAGCTTAGAATTTATAAACGAAATAAAAGAGGACAAATTAATCAACCACAAACTTTAATTTGGTGGGATGAAGAATGGAAATTGAAGTGACAGCAAGGGCAACGTACTTTATGCTAAGTTTTCTTTATTAAATGGTAAGGTATATTGTACTAGTTTATTTAGGACTTAAGCTTATTTAAGAATAAAAAATCATTATTAGGAGAGGATTCGATTTTGAATATTTCAGTACTCCTAGTTGAAATCCAGCCATGAAATTTGATATTCCAACAACTTAATATCAATCATATGTCCTATATTAATATGGTATTAGGGCTTTGGTTCACAATGGCAACACATAGGAGTTGAGAATTTTTAGTGCTATAAAACTTTGTTATTAAATATTGAGCAAGAGTTGAGAACAAGGCAGCTGATGCATTAAGTAGAAATGGTCATTTACTTAACACTGGACAAAGGGACAACCACTTCCCCTTTGTGATCCATGATGATTACCTTTTTAAAGGAAATTGACTTTGCTTACCCAATACTTCTGTAAGGGAGTACCTAATTTGGTAATTACATGGAAGAGGGGCTGCAAGACACTTTGGAGGAGATAAAACTATAGCAATAATTGAAGATCACTTTTATTGGCCTTCTTTAAAGGGAGACGTGTTTAAGGTTATATGAGAATGTTGAATATGTCAATTAGTTAAACGAAAGAAACAAAACTCTGGATTATACATATCACTGCTTATGCCTCATGAACCATAAAAGGACATAAGTATGGATTTTTTCTTGGGAATTCCTAAAGCTATAAGAGGTTTTGATTCTATTTTCTTGGTGGTGGATAGCTTTTTTAAGATTAGCCATTTTATTCCATTTTCCAAGACGTATGATGTTGTCTATATTGCTAAAATCATTCCCAAAGAGGTTTTACGTCTCCATGGATTACCTTTAATCATCACGTCCGATTGTGATGTGAAGTTTATGAGTTATTTTTAAAAAAATTTATGGAAAACATTGAGCACCAAGCTTCAATTTTCAAGTTCTTTTTATTTCTAAACTAATGGACAAACGGAGGTGGTGTATAAAAGCTTGATAGACTTATTAAGATGTTTGGTTGGAGAAAATGTGAATAATTGAGACCTAATTCCTCTTATGACAAAATTTGGATGCAACAATTCTATAAATAGGTTAATGGGTAAGAATCCTTTTGGGATAGTGTTAGGAGTTTAAGGAAGAAAGCCTATTGATTTGATTCCTTTACCCCAAACAACATGAGTTAGTGTTAAAGCTGAAGGTTTTGCATAACACATGAGAGATACCTTTGATGATGTATGAAGAAAGATAACAACAAGCAACTTGTCTTATAAAGAACATGCTGATCAACATAATCAATTGGTGAATTCAATGAAGGGGATATGGTGATGGTACGGAATGTTTTTCAAAAAGAAAATATAAGAAACTTCATTCATAGAGTGTTGTACCTTATAAGATCCTCAAGAGGATAAGTAATAATGCTTATGTTTGGAATTACCATGTAACATGGGAATTACTCCTATCTTGAATATTGCAGACTTAACTATTTATTATGGACATGATGATATCCAATCCCCTACTGCAGTTGTGAGAATTCTAATCATTCCTCAACTTAAAGAAGAGATAGAAGATGTTCTTGACGAACAAAAAGTAGTCACAAGAGTTAGGGGGTATTGACAGTTTTTTGTCAAGCGGAAAGGATGATTAATTTCTGATAGCACTTGGATTTTAGAAACTGAATTTCAAAAGTTGAATCTAGACTTATATGAGTAGTATTTGTCTCATTCTACATCGGTGATAATTTTAGAAAAGCCGGGGATAATTGATGCAAACGAGCTTAGACTTTATAAACGAAATAAATGAGGACAAATCAATCAATCACAATTTTTAAATTGGTGGGATGAAGAATGAGAATTGAAGTGACAGCAAGGGTAACTTACTTTATGCTAAGTTTTCTTTATTAGCTTAAATCCTAGTTTGTTTAGGATTTAAGCTTATTCAAAAATAAAGAATTTTTTATTAGGATATGATTCAATTTTGGATATTTTAGAATCATTTCTTATTAGAATAAGGATTCTAAGAACTATAATATGTATATATTCAATCCTTCAATAACAAGTTATTCTGAAAATTTTCTACAAACATAAGTTTTCAACTAGAAGTTGCAGTGCTTTTTTCTAAGAGTGATCCTTAGACCTTAAGAGTGATTCCTAGTTTCTTATTGTCCCTTATTTGTGTTCTTCACTAAATTCAAGCAATTCTAACATTAAAATTCCAGCAACCAAAGCCCTAAATTCTAACTATACCAACCCTACATTCCAGCCATATATTCCAAATTTTGTGAGTTTAAATGTTAGTTAATATTTCTTCCATTTGTCCTATATCAGTGTTCATTTAGAAATTACTTTCTCGAAAATTGAACTCCAAATGCACAAAGGTTAAGGACCTAAACCAACTTATCAGGTGAATTTTGTATTGAATTCTGAAAATTGTTAGATAACTTGCCTAGTTTAAGAGAGTATGACCAAGGTGAAAAAGAGAACAGTTAAAAAACTTATCCATGGATATAAACCAGTTTTTGTGGTCATCTGGTTTCCTCATCGTGGGAATGTCAGGACTCATGAACAACATATTACATTCAGCACAGTTGGAATTTGAACTTCTAGAATTGTTTTTGATTCTTATTTTTGTGAAATTCCAAAAGGTTGATCAACTTGGTTTGTAGAGAGTGTCTTATTACAGTTTTTTCTGCGTTGAGTTACAGTTGAGTTAAGAATTGCAGTAGTCATCCGAGTCCCTGAAGCCGTAGATATTAGCTATTTTGCCACACCAGTCTGATAATATGTCCCAAGAGGAGAAAGTGACAAAGAAAAGAAAGAATTGACAACTTTGCTGAAATTTGCTTATGCTCTGAAAGAAATATTTCCTCAGTAATGATTCAAAAGAAGGAAATATCTTATCATGCCATGGCATTTTTGATTGATTTTCTTGTTTGTTTTATGTTATAACACAGTTACCCGAGCGTTAACATATTTGAAATTCAATGCCCAGGTATTCCTCTGCTTTGGAAATTCAGTAGCCTCTACCCGCTTCTTGTTGCAAGATGAATTCAATATTCAGACAACACAATGTGACAATTGCATCATTGTACTCTCTCTCTCTCTCTCTCTCTCTCTCTCTCTCTCTGTGTGTGTGTGTGTGTGTGTGTGTGTATGTGTGTGTGTACTCGTAGACCTTGTTGTATTTAAAAATTCATTAAACATGCCTTCATTTCATATGCAGGGTTTCATGTTCTGCCTGCAACAAATTGCATGCATATTTTCCATAGTTGCAATGATTGTTGGAAGTGAGGAAATTCAAGAGGCTTCTCAGTTACTTTCATGTTTGGCAGATATGGTTTATTGCACGTAAGCATTTATTTAAATTTCTATCATACTATCAGCCATTAAGCAACTTGATCGCTCAGCCCCAATTTAACGTCAACTTAATGATTTTTTTTCTTTTTGGTGGTCAGGGTTTGCGCTTGCATGCAGGTAGGCATGAAATCCACATAAATACATTTAGAAAGCTTGACCGTTTTCTCTATCAAATATGAAAATTTCTTATGTCTTGATTGTTTACAGACACAGCACAAAATTGAAATGGACAAACGAGATGGCAAGTTTGGACCCCAACCAATGGCAGTGCCCCCAGTTCAACAGATGTCACGCATTGATCAACAAGTTCCTCCCCCGGTTGGATATCCATCTCAAGCATCATATGGGCAACCCTACAGTTATCCACCTCCTCAGCCTCAAGGCTACCCAGCGGCTGGTTATCCCCCATCCAATTATCCACCTCCTTATGCTTATCCACCACCTGGCTACAAGTGATTTTTCACCTGCGCTAATCTCCTTTTGAAAATCCAACGTGTGTTTAGTTTCATCAACTCAGGTGTGGAGGGGATGAACTTCAAATATATGAACATTAACAATTGCAGAACAAAAGACGTTTTGTGAGGATGTATAGGTACTGAACAATCTTCGTATTGGATATTGTTTGCTGTGCGCTAAAATTACTACTATGTTTCGGATGACATCATTGCTATCTTCATATGAGTCTCCATTAGACGTTGTTTATGCACTAGAAATAACTAAGTTTTGGATAAAGACATCATGACTGTCTTCATAATCTTTCTCTTATTTTGACCCTATCAATGCTGGTGCGTGCGCACAAAACTTTCTTGCCATATCGATTTCTTGGGTTGATTACTAATGTTGAATCTATTATCTGTACATCAATGTAGCACTGGAGTAAAATGAAAACTCTTGCTTCTCGACTTGCTGGTATACTACGGACTTTGTACAAGAAAGTTAATGGGTATCAAAGGCTATCAGACATTTCTTTGGACTCGAGATGTTGACTTCAGATTTTATCTATTTGCTATCAACTCAAATCTTCTGCAGCCTTGGTGTTGGTAGTAATCGTATGACCTCATAACTGATGAGATATAGCAGCGGTACATTGGTGTCAGTGTGGCAGCCAATGTTAGGCACAGGTACATGACTATCTTGTTCCTGTTGGGTCTGTTGAGAGCATAAATGGTCCATATGAGGTGCTGTAGTGTCTGTGGGTGTGGAATTTACAGGATACGAAATTGGGTCAATTTGTAGACTATCAATTTGCACTCCTGAGGTTAGGCTGGCTAATCGACTTGAAAGGAAATTCAGTCTCACAAAATATCACATCCCTTGACACAAGCATCCTTTTTCTTTCCGAATCCTAAACTTTGTGGCCCTTCTGACCATGAGGATAACCAAGAAAAATGCATCGATGGGCTTTGGGAGAAAATTTAGCACGTGGTTTATCGTGATTATGAGCATAACAAAGTGATCCAAATACCTTTAAATGATTATAATCAGGCTTTCTTTTGAAAAATACCTCACATGGACTCTTTAAGAATGGGAGTCAGGCATCAAATTGATAAGATGAAGTGCAGTCAAAGCACACTCTCCCCAAAACTTTAACGGTAAATGAGCTTGGAACTGCGGTGCACGCGCCACCTCAAGAATGTGGCGATGTTCCCATTTTGTTGTAGAGTATCGAGGTTTGACAATTAATCCCTTGATCAGCAAAAATTTCTCATAGGCCTTGAGACAAATTCACTTGCATTTTCACTTCTTACAACTTGTACTGGGCATCCAAACTGATTTTGTGTAAAATGACGGAACATGGTTAAAAAATCATAGGCTTGAGACTTATTCTCAAAGGGAAAACCCAAGTACATTGAGAATAATCGTCAACGATAGATAAAAAATAATGGCACCATTGTGTGAAGGGACTGAGTATGCACCCTAAAGATCAACATGAATAAGTGCGAAAAGTTTAGCACTGTTCTTATTACTAGCTGAAAAGAGTAGTTTGGTTTGTTCGGCCTTATGACACACATCACAAATATGATTAAAATTGCTGGAAACAAAAATGCTAGGTATTAATTTTAGTCTACTAAAAGAAGGATGGCCTAACGCATGTGCCACAAGGTGATATCTGATTCAACAACACTGTGATTTGCTAATCTATGGCCGCCTTCTAATTTGTAAACTCCATCTCAAAGTCTACCCACTCCAATCAGCATCCTTGTATGTAGGTCTTGAAAGACACAAAAATCCGAAAAAAAGTTACCGAACAATTTAAGTCCCTTGTGGCTTTGGCAATGGAGAGGAGGTTGCATTTGAAGCCCGGCACAAAATAACATTTGTCAGACTAATATTTGATGAAAGTTGGGCATCACCAATATGAGATATAGAGAGGGCAGAGTCATTTGATATTTTTACTTTCGGATAGATAGAGAGACACTTAACATCATCAAGGATACTTCTGTCTCCAACCATGTGGTCAGAGACACCACTATGCACTTGCTGGATCTGGAAGTCTAATTTCATGGGAGAATTTCAATATGGGTTTAGTGAGGGAACATATTCATGAGTTTTGACACTACACTTTAACTTCAAATCTTAAGGCATTAGATTTATGGGTTATTTTTACTTCTATGTCTTTCACTAACTCCATCTTTTTTCAATGTGAGATTCCTACTCACACTTGACATTTCAGTAATTTCCCTTTCAAGTGTGAACTTCCACATTGGGCTTGAACTTTCCCTTGAGCAAAAGCCTTTTTGCTTAGCAACTAGAGTATATGACGTCACCAAGAGCCCTTCTACTCTATTGGTCTGGGCCCACTAAGAGTCTCCTTGCTCTTCTTCATGGGGAAGCAACCACAAGATTCGACTACTATCTCCATACTTGTCCCTTGCC
>JANQAP020000584.1:9385868-9407917 GCA_026874005.2 Erythroxylum coriaceum | reverse complement strand
TTATTTATAGTTATTTTGTAATGAGCAAAATGCCTCGTGTGTGTGTTGTGTGTTAAAATGATTTACTTTGAAATATTGTGATGTGGAAATTTGCATTATAATGTACAACACATGATAAAAATTGAATTGTGAGTATAATTATGTTATGCCTTGGAATTGTATCATGACATTTTGATTAAATGGAAAGAAGAAATGCATAAGAATGTAAATTTGTTATTAATTGAATTGAGCATGAAAATTGATTGTGTTTGGGCGAGAGAGGAACCGTTTCGTAGTCACGTGCACATCAACATCAACCTTCTCCCGGCTGCCCACTTGTAGCACACGAGATCCGAAAAGTGGACTCGTTTCATTCATGGAGTAAACTTCGATTTCTCTGTTTTGTTCCACAGAACCCTCATGCCATTTGTTTGTGCGTTGCATTTTTTAATTTTCGAGTATGATGCTTAATTGAGAGTTATGTTTTGATGCTTAAATGTATATGTTATGTTTTATGTGATAGCATCTTTAATTATGAATCTTTGAGTGAGAATTGTTGATGGCTTAATTGCTAGATTAAAAATGAAATATCAATGTATATTGATAAAAATATGTATCTATATATATGCTTGATTGTGTGGCTTGTCGCCAATAGCTATAAATATATTAGCCACTGAGTTATGTAGCTCAACCCAAAATTTTCCCTCCTCAGGTGCAGAAAGAGAAGATTAGAGATCCTTGCAAGGCATTTGGGCAAAACTCCAAGATAGTTAGTGACCTTTGTGTTAAGTTAGTAAACATTTTGGATAGCTTTAAAGCCATATCAAATATGAGCATCCGTTATATTTTATATTAGCATTGATATAATTGTTGATATGAACTAAAGCTATGTACAAACTTCGTTTGATTCGATAATGAGATTTAGAATTTAAGAAGTTCTTTGCATATGTTTGTATTGATCTTTTGGTTGAGTTGTAAATGGTTTTGTGGGAAGATTGTATATGTATGTGTATTAAGTTGTGTTTGATGTTTAGTGATAAATGTTGGATTGTTGGGTTTTGGGTTGTGAATTAAGGGTTTCGCCGCGACGAAGCTAAAGGTTGGCCGCAGCGAACCTTTCCTGAAGGGTATTTTCTTTTGATCTTGGTAACTTCGTCACGGCGTATCTTAGTAACTTCATCGCGGCGAAGTCGGACCATCACTGCGGTGAACTTTTTTCGAAAGGTCCTTAGTGGTACTTACCATAGGTTCGCCGCAATGAAGACCACCAATGTAGACGTTGCTACTTTCATCTCGATTCGAACCTCTCAGTCTTTAGGGCCAACATCCTGAATACGTTCACGTCTTTTGATATTCCGAATAGTTGGGCTCTGAAAACAGGGTCCAACACTATGTGTTTTTCAACAATATATTTTAAACATTGAAAACAACTTCACAACAAACCATATCTTAACTAGGATAGATTATCAAATTGTCAATTATAATCAACCTTAACTACAATTATTAGTAACACTTAGCATTAACAAAATATCTTCCAAATATTATTAATTTTAAAAATACTATAACATGTCAAATTTCATCAATACTTCCCTAAAACCTTTTGAAAAAAATTTAAAAACCACTTTTAGTGACAAAATATATCATCATCGCTATATCCTGCACCATTTGCGGCGAATAAATAAAATCGTCACAATATGTCCACCAAACCACGATGCCTAAGCCACTCATCGCCAAATATTGACAACGAAAGATAATATTCGTCGCCAATAGTGAACATTACACAACAGACAGATATTTATCGTTGCTCCGTATTATCTTTGCACAACATTGTGCGACGATTAACTGAATCGTCAGGAAAAAGGAAAGCATGGCGATGTAGTTTATTTTTCTGTCGTTATTTTCCAAGTAATTGCTAACGCTTTACCTAAATTGACGCTAATCACATTGATTTGCCCAACATATGGCGACGATAGCATCTTGTCGTCGATAATTGTTTCTTTTTGCTACAAATAAGCCTAAATGTCGTTAAAACTTGTTGATATTGCGACGATATTGTATAAGCGTCTTAAAATTGTTTCCCCTTACTAACATTTTGGTTAACCAACGTAGAATCTTTAACTTTTAGAGACAAATTATCAAAGCATCGCCAATAGGACACTTTTGACGACGATTTCTAGATCGTCACCAAACAAATCATAGCCAATACACATATCTGTTGTAGTGAAATATCTAACACAGATATCTTATTCACTATAAGAAATAAAAGATTTTATCATATCTTAGCTTCTCATAATATCAAATATTAAAGAGATTTGAAACAAATCTTCATCCTCTATGTTATCACTTTTTGTTATAATATCAACAACTTCTTCAAAAAGGGATGTAATTATTTCATTATCATTTCTATAGAATTTAAATCTAGTCCAAATAATCTATATATAAATTTCTCCAGAAAATAAGAAGTCATGATTGAATTATATGTAGAACAATTTTACGTTTCCAAATTAAAGGGTCTATTATGCATTTTTTATTAGATTAACTATGAGCCAATGACTACAAGGAGTTTTAAAATATATTTTTATTTAATAGTATCAAATAATATCTTATGAAATAATTGGAGAAAGTTATTTCCTAAAAGAATATGAGTTCTGGTATCATAAAAATAAAAGGGTGGACATTTTATTAAAAATGATCCTAAAAATTTGATATTATTTGATACTATTAAACAAAAAATGCATTTTAGGACTCCTCTTAGTCAATGGATCATAGTTAATTGAATAAAAAATACCTATGTTTGATCTACTCCAATCCTCTTTAAACTTTGCACAACCTAGCGTGGTATAATATTTAAAGAAAAATTGATCTTTCTAAAAGGAAAACATTTATTAAAAATAGGAAATGTTATAAAAATAAGTATTAATAGGTTAGAAAACATCAAAGATGGATTAGAACTAGTAAAACAAAAAATAAAGAAAAATTACTCTAAAAATCCATTGCAATTTTGGGATAAAAATAAAGAAGAAGCGAACTTAGAAATGATAATTAAAGAAAAGATTATTAGAGTTACTACTATGAGATATGATTTAGAAGATCAAGAAAAATTAAAACAACAACTTCGTGAACTAGAAAATCTAAAGATTATTAGGCCTAGTAAATGCCCTCATTCTTCTCCAGCTTTTACAGCTAGAAACCATGCAGAACTAGTTAGAAATAAAGTTAAAATGGTAGTTAATTATAAAAAATTAAATGATAATATAGTATTTGATGGATACTTCTTACCCTATAAAGAAACATAAATAAACTTAACAAGAGGAAACTAAATTTTCTCTAAATTTGATTGCAAGAGTGGATTTTGGCAGGTAAAAATAAATAAAGATAGCATTCCATATACTTCTTTCTCTACTTCACAAGGTCATTATGAATAGTTAGTTATGCCTTTTGGTTTAAAAAGTGCCCCAAAAATATTTTAAAGAAAAATGTATAATATCTTCAAGTATCATAATTTCATATACTGTTATGCGGATGATATTTTAATAGCTACTAGTAACATTGCTCAACATATTATACATATCCACAATTTTGTAGATTTATATGAACAACATGGTTTAGCTCTTTTAGAGAAAAAGCTAAGATATGTCATATTGAAATAGAATTTCTTGGCATGAAAATAGACGGTAGGGGAGTTGAACTTCAACCTCATGTTGTCAAAAAAATTTTGCAATTTCCTGATAAGTTATAAGATAAAAAACAAGTTCAAAGTTTTTAGGAGTATTAAACTATACTTTTAATTTTATTTAAAACCTGGTTGAAAGAAGAAAATCTTTTTAAATGCTTTTAAAGAAGATTTAAAGATTTGAATTTTCTCCTTACCTGATTGACCAGGTAAAGAAAATTAAGATTTTGTGTACCACCCTGCCAAAACTGTTTCTACCAGCTAATGATGATTATTTAATCCTTGAAACTGATACTTCCGATCATGTATGGAGTGAAGTATTAGAAAAGATAGATTATGATGTTTTTAATATTAAGATGACTGAGTCTTTTTGCAGGTATACTTTGAGAACCTTTACAGATACTTAATATCAATATCATATAAATGAAAAAGAATTATTGATGATAGTAAAAAGCTATCAGAATTTTTATTATGTTTTATTACCTAAAAGGTTTTTATTACAAATTGATAGTACTCAAGTCAAGGTTTTTATTTAGAATTATTTGCCTTCTAAACGTGAATATAAAGGATATATAAAATGGTAGAATTTATTAGCAAAATATACCTTTGATATTGAAATTATCAAATCTAATAATAATGTTCTTGCTGATTTTTTAACAAAAGATGGTCAACCTCAATGAAGAGATTTAAGTTATTAGATCATGTCTGAAGATATTGATACATGTTACTTCTTTTATTAGATATTACAAATTTTAACTTGATAACAAAAGAAGTTACTTCTTTCATTTTGCCATATATAGCAAGCCAAGATAAACCACTACAATTATTCAGAACAAAAACTTTATAGCCTAGTCAACAAGGTTAAGATAGTGGAAGATACATCATCCATAGGCTCTTCTTCTTTGATAAAAAAATCTACTAGTCAACAAATTCATCTAAAAGAGATTAGTCCTAATAATATCTTATTAAGAACTGATACTAACGTAAATCGAGGATACAGAAAAACATCATGTTTGATAGCCTTCCAAAAATTCATCCTACTGTTTAAGTACATTACAAGGTAATGAGAAATTTATACTTTTTACAAAATAACTATACATGCTATGGTGATTTTTTTGGGATATACCTTAGACTGAACTTTTTGCAGGGCACTCATTCTCAAACTATTCGAGATTGGTATGATTTTGGAACAATAAATGCTATATAATTGACAAACCCAGAGTTTTGTGAGATATCGTTACTTCCCAGATGAATCCAAGAAAGGATTAAGGATTGTTATCTAAATAATTCTACAATAACTCCGGAAGATACCTTAGTATTAAAGATGTTAGCTGCATGTCCAAATTTTCATGAAGAAGAAAGATGACTCTTATCATTTTATTACCTTGGGGAAGGAAGAACATTTTCCCATTACTATGGATACTAAATCACGAAAATAATTTTATAAAGACAGTGAAAATGATATTCATTATAGAAGAGGCATCGGGATGAGATCTGTTATTTTTGGCATGGAGGCAACCTTTAAAAATGGGATTTCAAATCTATGCTGGAAAAAACAATTTTTCTTCTTTAATGATAGCCCCAGCCAAAAAGACACCATTGATTGCTGAAAATTTTCTGAAAATGAAGATAAAAATGATTGAAAGAGGCAAGATAACATCTAGTCCTAAAGCACAGAAAAGATTTGCCATCTTCGAAAGCATACAGAAAATCTTTGTCCTTCTTGTACAAGTGGTTGGAAGCCATTTAAGGGGAAAAAAAGTTGAATCATTTGGCGTCTGTATATACAATGATGATTCTAAATCTAAAAGATAAAAAGATAAGATGAAAATCTCTCCAACCACTTAGATGAAAGAGAATCCCTTACAGATAAAGATAGAATCTACTTTCTAAAAAATTAGTAACATGTAATTTTTGTTGACTTTAGATTCGGACATTAGATACAGAATTCTCTAAACTCGTTTTGTGGATACTATTGGAGGCCGGATATCTGTGCGGCTATGATAGTTGAGATGAATCGATTTCGGAAATGGTTAGAGGGATATGACAAGAACATGATCAAGCTTCAGAATAAGGTACAAATTTATATTCACGCTTTATTATAATATATGTTAACTATTTTATAGAATTAAATTGATCTTGGTTTTCGAGAAACCAATTTGTGAAAAAGATTCATAATTATTCCACTGTGATCAGAATCAGATCCTGATGCGGTTTCTCAACATATTCTTTGACAATACATCTCGAATACGTAATGCATTTATATATATATATATAACTGCTTGTATGACATTTACAATAACCCGTGAAAACATCGCAACCATAGTTTTAAATTCTCGTTTTATGGTTTCTTTTTAAATTAGCTTAAGAATCATCGATGGGTAGTTCTCTCATTGCTCCTGCCATAGGCCTAATTGCATGTCATATTGCTCTATGCATATACAAGAGTGTATAGAATACTCCGATATACACTGTTAAGTTCGGTAGTAAGAAAGGTTGGAAACTTGTGGGTAATGGGAGCAGTTTGAAATATGTGTAAATTGTTAGATTCCCAATCCTAGAGCTTACAAAGAATCGGCAAAATGCCGATTTTTTCCCTCGTTTTGTTTCTTGACTAATACCTAGAGTTAATAAACGGGACATGATCCTCTGGCCCTTTATTCTGTCCCTAACCTGTTCTATTGTATCTCAACCATTTATTTATGTGAGTCCCATGTAAATGAATGGCTGAGATATAATGAGACAAAATAGGAACAGAGTAAAGGGGCCAGAGGATCTGAGGGGTTAATAGACTCGTATAGCCCAATTTGCAAAGCATGGGATTTTTTAAATTTAGTGAAGCGGGTATGTCAGAAATAGAGAATAAATTTCCTGGCCCGCTTACCGTAACCAAGAAATGCCGTTTGAACATTACTCCTGATTTGTGGGATGCCAGCTTGGTCTTTTATGTGGGACCCCAACATCTTCACCGAAGCTTGGAATGTTTGGATTTCAATCAGACGAAACATGTAACCTAAAGAAAGTCCCTGCTTACATAGACGTTCGGTTAGTTTGACGAGGTTACCAGGTAAACCCTAAGTTGATTTCGAATTAGGTAGCCTCATTTAAGTCAACCAGGTATGGAATTTTTGTTCTTCTCCCCATTCCAACCAAACCAGACAATAGGTAATCCGTTTGATATGAATTGTTTTAGTGTGCTTATACTTTTTTTAATAAATGAAAAGTTTGAAGTTTCGCTACAAAAATATATTGGTTTAATCTAATAAAAATTTTGATTTCATAATTTAATAGAATATGACATATACAATACAAAACATAGTCATCCAAAATTTTATAATTAAACTATTCAAAATGAAGGACATTCACACCGTAATTTTAAATTTACAAGTTACATAACATCTTAGGTTAAAAATATAATTCCAACTTCAAGGTTTTTTTAAATTCAAATAAATTTATAAGGTTTTTATACTACTAAAATTATACATTAATCAGTTTATATCTCTTAAATTTTCATAAAATGTCGACCATAATCAAATTGGTACATTGCCGAAAGGCTCATTCTCATAGATAAACTTTGCTTTACTTTCTCATGTTTTAGGATATTTAACTCAACTCATTTCCCACGACTGGAGGTGAAAAACTAATTTAAAATCTTGAAATTTTAAATAGAAAATTATCATGTAGGTCAGCCTGCCTTGACATCGTCTGCTTTCTTCTTTTCAAGTTCCTTCTCATTAGTTAATTGATGTATCACTTTCAGAATTTTTATGTTGATACTTACAAAACCAAAATTTCAATTGATTTAGTCCTTTGTATTGAATTACTCTCCGTTGCAAAAATTTGAAGTTAAAAGGAGAATACTATTAATCATTATATCAATTGTTGCCTATGAGATGATGTAAGATCTCCTAATCTCACAAATAGAGATTATAAAGATGCTTCTACTGATTTTGGGATAAAACCCAAGTATATATTTTGCTCACTTTTATTACTTATTGAAAATTAATCATTACTTTATTTTATTTATGATTTACTTTTGTTATCTTACAATTACTTAGTAGGACTAATTTGGAAGTGGTGTTTTATAATTGCAAAAGTTTGTATTTTAAATTCTAAGTCAATGTATGAGTGCAAAAGGACGTGAAAGAAATTAAAACACATTTTAATTTACCTATTTCAAGAAAAAGAATATATTAGAACACAAAAGATTGAATGACTTAGTCCTTGTTCGATACAGTTTAAAGATTTGGGAAAGGTATGTTATTATTAAGTTGAATATAATTTTTTGTAATTCTTAATAATTTAATTTATTTATTTCTTACGATTCTTAATAAAACAAGTAGTTTTATAGATCCAATTTGCCTTGATTATATCGATTTTTTGGCTGATTGAGTTTTTGAGAAACTAAGTTTGATAAATGAGAGTGACTTGAAAGATAATATTGGAAAGAAAATTAATATGTCATTTGATGCAATAAATTTAAATGATAGTAACGATAAGGCACATCTCAATAATGAAGATTTTGTAGTAAATAAGAATTAAGGTCAATGCATTTTAGGCGAATATTCGATTGAATGAAATTCTAAAGTTTTATTTCCTTTTTCTTTTAATTTTACTTATACTTGATATATATGTTAAATTCTATATATATGTAATATAAATATCAGTGTAATGTTTTTCAAGTTTCACTTCTAATTAGTATTTTCTCGACACGAACTCTTATAGTAATACTTAAAGACATGGATCTTTATTATTCTTTTTATTTGATGTAGTTATTATGTATCATATGATAAAATTATAACACTTATTTTTATAATAATTAAATGATCTTTTTCTAAAATAATTGTGGACATAAATTAATTGTGATTATTGTTTATATGTAAAATATGTTCAAAGCAATATTAGTAAAAATAAATAGATTGTATTCAAATTGTCGCTGTTATAATTTTTAGAGACAAAATTAATGTAAAATTATAAATTATATAATATAATAAATTAAAAGATTATTTTATAAATTAAAAAAATTAAGAATTACTTTATAATTTAAAAAATTATCTGAAATATTAACCGATAATTGTAATACTAGAACTAAATACCAATATGGTAATCTTAAAATTGCTACAAATCAAAGACATTATGATCCACACTCATCACTGATTGACGTAAATGTAATTACACACAATTTGCAATTCTAACATTTATAAACGTTAAAAGAGTTGTACGGGGATTACTTTCAAAAAAAAAGAGTTGTACGGGGTAAAACTGTCGGCACAAGAAGTTAAAAGGTTGTCTGGTGTACCACTGAAAAAGTAGCAACATATCATGATGTTGTGGTCAACTTCTAGTCTACCACTGAAACAGTAGCAGGATATCATGATGTTGTGAACTTCTTGCCGCACAATCATATTATTTTTATTCTTGTTAGACATGGTCCAACCAGTGCAAGAATGCCAAGCTAAGCAAGTACCATAATAGAAAAATATGGAGAATACAACTTAAATGACACAACACAATTACTATACCCAACTTTTATACATCAACAATTTTCTTTTCTTCTAGTGACTGTTTTTGAAATTCGTGTACCTGGGCTGGAGCCTGGAATACACTTACAAAATTGGATAAATTAATTAAACTGGAAATTTAAAAGTGAATAAAGAAATGTCCCAATTACATCTACATTTCACTAATCTCACCGTCCCTGCATACACCCACATCAATCTTCATGCTTCCTTTATTCTTCGAGTTTATCACTCTGCAACAGTTTCTTCTTGGAGACTGTCCCAACACGCATGTACACAGAAAACCATATCGATCACTTTGGAAATCAAATTCTTCAACTTATTTCATGAAAGATAAGCTAAAGGTGGCTCAAATTCAAGGTATAAGAGTATTAAATGCATTAGTTTGAGGCAACTTACCCTATCCCATAGATGAGGGTCAGGCTTTTTGAAAACCACTACACTGCTCAGATTGGCAGGATCAACCATCTTCCATTTACAGGCGGGGTGAGGAACAAGATGTCGGTCATAGTCGGTCACTGTTGTGTTTAGTAAAGAATCAAATCTTGCCTTTGACAAGTAAAACACAAACGGTTTTTGACAAGGGTTTCGGCTAACAGGACGCGTGTTAAATGCGTATGCTGTATAATCTGCTCTTCTATACCAATTCAAGAAAGTTCTTGAAGGCATTTCTATCTCACGAGGCGAAAACAATCCTCGGAAAATTTGAACAGCAAAGCCCCAGGAAACAGAAATTGTCCAGCTCTTAGATTTATCATAGCAGATCGATTGCTGCATTAGCGCTGCCGAGTCCAGTTTCATTGGTACTGTTAAGCGTTGCAGTGCTTGAACCCGAGTAACATTGGGGAAAATGGGTTCAACCACGTCAAGGTGATGAAGCGACACCAAGGGGGTAACTGGATGCGCCGCAAGTAGTCCAAACAGGTTCCCATAAACATCATACTGGATGCAAAAGTAAACTGATGGGATCAGCAACTCTATACAAGTATTTCTGTGATAACATACTCAACGTCATTACCCATTAGGAGGACAACAATGAGAATATGTTCAATCGAATACAGATACAAATCCCTTTTCCCTATAGTTTGTCCACCCAACTCCTTAATTGGGAACCTATAATTTGCTTGCAATACATCGCAGTTGCAAATAAGCTCCACTGGTCAAAATAAACTGACTGACCATACGTGGAAGCCAAGAACGAAATTGTCTACGAATTTATTAATAGTTTATTCCAAGTCTACTCTACAGTTCGTGTGAAACGTAAATGGGGATGCTATAAAAACAATTTCCAGCTGTCTGCATTTTTGACTCACGAACTTGATTCAAGTGTAGCGATGGACACGCCCCAAAACCAATGTCACGTCACGTGGGTCTCATCCCCACACCTACGCCACTCCGACGAACAATTATGGAGCTAAACAGGCCGCTAGCGGCTAGCCTAAGTGTTGTTACACCTCCCCAGCCCTCCCCCAAATCTTACCGGAACCCGAAACCTACGCTCAACCCAGACCCAGTTCATTAAAATAAATGAGTTAATAAGGCATGAGAATCGGACACAAACCTGATGAAACCCAGCTTCCTTTGTGAGTGGGACACCGAGTTCAGCCATGCAAGCCTGCATTCTATCATCGGACCCATACAACCCAGGATACCTCTGAATACACCTATCTTGCATCTTATCAAGCGCTTTAGCTAAAGGGTAACTTACCGCGAAACCACCGCCACCATATGCCATACCGTACGAGAAATATATGTTCTGCAAATGAGATTCTGACAGGCTCCCGATGTAATAAAACTGGTTGTGGTCGTATTTCCTCAGCACTCTTATCAGATTTTCCGTCACAAATACAGTGTCGTCGTCACCCATCACGAACCACCGCACATTATTCAGCCCCAGCCGAAGGGTCTCCGACACGATCCGAGAGATCCGGATCGCCGATCGGTGACCCTGCCGGTTTCTGTACGAGAACCTGGAAGTGTCGCCGGATATTTTCACCGTCGGGAGGCCATCGTCCTTCCGGGCCTCCACGGCATCGTCTAGCCACACAATGCCTCTCATTTTTTGAGGCTTATACCAAATCTTGATGTAATTTTTCCTCTGTTTCCATAACTTGGCCGATGCTGCGATGCCGAACACGACGTGCTCTATCTCTGTTTGCTGGCTGATTTTACGGCCAGGTATTTCCAAAGCAGTTATATTTCTAATTGAAGTGTTGTTGCTGCTGTTGTCACGGATTATGGAAAGCTGACGGTGGATCGTGAACGGCTCAGCGTTGCAGGCACGTGAGGAGGAGACGAGCTTGAGAGTGTAGACAACGTAAGTGAGTGACACGAAGAGGATTAACCAAACTAAGAGCTTTGGTAGGTTTCGAGCTTGTGAACCTGTCCCAGAGAGCGCGTTCGTTGAAGGGCTCCTCATCTGATCCCAAATTAGCTTCTCTGAATCTTTCTGGGTCACTTTCATATTGTTGGCTTCTTGGCTTCTTGTTGTAGTAATTGATACAAACAATCCACAATTTGCGTGTTAGAGGTTAAAGTCTTACGAATCTAAGTGGTGGGTTTTACTTACCAGACATAGAAGTCAGAGATTGCCGATGAAATCCGACAAATAGAAGCAATGGAGGTGAAAATAAAATAAGAGAGTTGAGTTGCAGGTTGAGAATGGTAAAGGTGCGGCAGGTTGCAACATTTTGGCCAAGTTTTGAGATTTATTCTTGTGTCTCTTTGTTTTTCTGAGTGGAGGGAGACGCGTACCTCTCTGCTGTAACTCACTGTGATGCTTGAAACGTGTGAGTGAAACTCTTCGCCCTCTAGTGTATTTGATTGATTATGTGATATGTCATTTGCATCTGTCCGGGCACTTGGTCCCACCTAATAAAGTCATGTCTTGGTCACTGGACCTTTGCAGTTTGTGTATCGGGCGTACATGATGCTGACCAGATCCCTGGTTCCGATTATCCGCGCCAATCTGTTTTCCTCACCGTCCATCCACAGATATTCTATCCATGTACGCCTCTCTCTGCAAATCATTTACTGACTACAAAGACTTCTATTTGTTTGTGTTTTGGGAGTCTTTAAGATTAGATTATTAATTACCACATTTACATCTCCAGCTAACCAAATCAAATTGATTTTGGATCATCGACACGTGTTGATGGATGAACTGACACCCAAAATTTTTCACAGCCACCTTATGGAAGCATGCAATTCATCTAATTAAGATTTCTTTTGCTACAAAAAGGATATTTATATAGATAATGAAACAATTATGAGCATTTCTTATAGATACACGTTGTTAGCTTAGCATATATCACAGTATTGTGATATCCATTTATTTTTCTTAAAAATCACAGACACTAATGATTTATAGCTGCAGGGAAGAGAGAACTCGCACGATTTTTGTTTTCGAAAAATAAAAATGAAATTTACGAGTTTCACGAATTTATTTCACTTTCTAGGACTAGGGTTTCCTTTTCAATCTTCTGCTTCCATCTATTTCTAAAACAGCTGTCGTCTTTAAATGACCGCAATTGGTAGTTGTGTGAGCCAGAATAAATTAAAGTTAGCGCGTGTATAAACAAGACTCATTGGATTTATCTGCTTACTCATCTAGCTGTTTTAATGAAGAAGATAATTAATTTTAAAAAGCAAAGTAATTAGCATTTGCTTATTTGGAACCACTTCATTAATATCTATTAAGGGTCCGTGTAGTTTTATTGTCATTTTCACCTTTTATATTTTTTTAATTTATTAAAGAAATTTTAATTGGTTTTAGATTGTTCTACTTTTTGAAATTTATGAAAATCATAAAAATTATTTTTTATTTTTATAACCTAATTTGGTGTTATTTAATTTATTATTTAATAGTAAATTCTAATAATTATTATCACTAACATAATTTAATTATTTATATTTATATTTACTTTAAATTGTTAAATTTTTTTGAAGAACAAAAATATTTCTTAAATTTAATAGTTATTTAATAAATATGTTTAAATATTAAAATTAAAGTATGTAAATTTCATAATTTTAAATCAGTTATCTATTAAATAATTTCTTAAATATAGTTCTAAATAATAAATTATTTTAATATATATATAAATAAATATTATATATATAAATTTCTATTAATAATTTATTTTAATAGAAATCATATAAAATTTATTAATTAATATTATGTAAAATATTTAAAAATTATTCACTTAATTAATTTATCTCGATGTTTTATTGATATTTAATTATTATTAATAATAGAATTATAACTTGAAATTAATAATTAAATATATTTTTAGTGATATATATTAATTTCACTAAAACTATATAAGCAAAACTAGCTGGTACTACAATTGATTACATATCTTTTTTCTTTCATTTTCCTAACAATTTCTGCGACAATACGTTAGGTAACTTATGGGAGTAGATACCTGTTAACTCCACTAGCCACTTATCTTATTCTAGTTTGAATAAGTCTTAGTGAGTTGTTATTTGAATTTTGAATTAGTCAATGTTATTGTTATTGTTCTTGATATGTAGTTGTTGAAATATTCGAGAGTGGTTGATCTATTCCCCTATTTATTGCCAACGAATTAGATGAATAAAACGGGAGCATTCTTTCATTCACTAAACTAGCTTTTTGAGTTCCTTAGGAGGTTTTGGTTACCTCGAAGTAACCAGTTATTGCTTATTTTGTTCTTTAGCTACTCCATATTTTTATTTCCAATTAGTCAAAATTGGGAAGCATAAGCAATATCAAATTAAGAGAGATCTTTCTTCTCTTAACCAGCCAATCTCAAGATCTCACGTACAAAACAACTTTAGATCTCATGCACATGACAACTTAGTATCAAAGCTAGGCATGGAGGAGCAACGATTGGAACGACTGGAGGATGAAGTTACCACTCTGTCAGTAGGACAGGAAAAGATTCTAAAGGAGATGCAGGAGATGTTTGCTACAATCAATGCTCGTTTGGATGTTATCTCTGCAAATAAAAGTCAGGTAGCATAAAACTCTGATGGCTAAACCCTAAAATCCTGAAGGGTGGCGAAATAATCATGCATCAACTAACCGTGAAGGTTCTTCCAACAATGCCTACATGCCTAAGTTGGTGAAATTGGATTTTCCTTGATATAGCTGACAAGAGGACCTAACTGAATGGATTTGTAGAGCTAAACAATTTTTTGAATTTCACAAGACACCGAAAGAGGAGAGAGTGTCATTGGCTTCATTCAACCTAAAAAATGAGGTGTAATTATGATTTTAGCTCATCAAGAACGAGATGCAGCAAATGGCATGGGAGGATTTCAAGTAAAGTTTGCATGATAGGTATGGTCCCACAAAATATCAAGACTTTTTTTAGTGACTTAACTAAGTTACAACAATCTGGTTCTGTAAGAGACTACCAGGCACAATTTGAGAAGCTTCTTATTCCAGTAGAATGACTTTCACCCACACAACAGGTTAGTTATTTTGTGAGTGGCTTAAAAGAGAGTATTAAAATTGACGTTCAAACTTGTAAGCCTACGTCTCTTTTTGCAGCAATTGGCCTAGTGAGACTGTACGAGGCAAAAAATAATTTTGGTCGCCGCAGTACTCAAACTAAATTATGAAAGGCAAACCCAATTTCTTCAACCATGCTATAGGATACTACTATGCCAATTAAAAAGTTAACTCCAGTTGAGCTTAAGGAAAGAAGAGAAAAAGGGCTATGCTTTAATTGCAACGAGAAATGCAGCCTCAGGCATAGATGCAAAAAGTTGTTCCTTATTGAAGGGAAATAGTCTAATGATGAAAATGAAGATGCGGATATTGATATGGAGATTGAAGAAAATCAACAGTTAGAGACATCCAAGATTTTAGTCAATGTTATTTACAGTGCTACAGCTCCGCAAACAATGAAGGGTCATGGTCGATTAGCCCGCTGACAAATTATTATCCTAATAGACTCTAGTAGTACCTATAATTTCTTTGATAGTAAGGTTGCAGGAAGATTGGGGATCATACCTAATGCAAAAGAAAATTTTGAAGTTACAGTGGCCAATGGTGAGAAAATTTCTAGTATGGGACGTTGTAATAGGTTAAGTTTAATGATTCAAGGCAATTTAATTATTGCAGATTTTTATTTAATCTCCTCAATGGGTTGTGATGTTGTCTTAGGGGTTCAATGGTTGAGTACATTAGGCCCAATTCTATGTGATTTCTCTAAATTATCAATGCAATTTAAGACGAATGGAAAAAAGATCACTCTCATAGGGTTGACAACTTTAATTAATAAACTAGTGGATGGGTTACAAATGAGCAAGGAAATCAAAAAGAGTAAGGAAGGGATTATCATGCGGATAAATTCTATTAACATGTTGGCATCACGTACATGTGGCTCTTATTTCAATTTGAGTTTACTAACTTAGAACTGAAGTCTTTTTTTGTAGTCTTATCAAGATATTTTTAAAGAGCCTTAAGGCTTACCTCCACCATGAAGCCATGATCACAAAATTATCCTAAAACATGGATGTGAACCAGTTTGTGTACGGCTATACCGATATCCTCATTACAAAAAAAGTGAAATGAAAAAACTAGTGAAAGAAATGCTGACATCTAGTGTCATACGTCTAAGCCAAAGCCCATACTCATCTCCTATTTTGCTAGTTAGAAAGTATGACGGTTCTTAGAGGTTTTGTGTTGACTATCAAGCACTTAACTAGGTCACCATTAAAGACAAGTTTCCTATCCCTGTTATTGATGAACTATTGCATGAGCTACAAGGTGCTAAGTTTTTTCACAAAACTAGATTTGTGAATGGGTTACTACTAGATACAAATGCGGAATCAAAACATCCCAAAGATTGCTTTTCGGACTCACCATAGACATTATGAGTTCACAGTGATGCCATTCGGGTTGAAAATTGTCCCTTCTACTTTCTAGTCACTAATAAATGAGGTATTTAAACCTTACCTCCGAAAATTTATTCTGGTATTTTTTGAAGAAATTTTGATTTATAACGAAACTTTTTTTTAAAATAAAAAAAGTTCATTTATAAAAGGTAATAGGTACAGAACATCAATAACAAACAAAACAAAGGGAGAGATCCTAGTTAAACCGAATTTTACAAATCCTTAACCTCAGCTTTGTATAAGGTGAGCAGAATAAAGAACAGAGGTAAATGAGTTAAACAACATGTCTCAGCATTAGAATCATCAAGAGGGAGAGAGTTTCTGCTTAGTTTCAATTCTTCGGGCATTTTTGTACACAAAGTCTGACAGCTATAGAATAAACAGATTCCATAGGGGAATGATGATCAACTAACCATTATATAACACTTGAGAGTGAATAAGTTGGCAATGACCATTGAAATTCCCTTTTAACAACTTCCCAAATCCAATTGGTGATCTCACATGTGAAGAATAAGTGGTCATGTGATTCAGCCTCTATTAAACAAAACAGACAATCTCTATCAATAATTAAATACCTGAGTCTATCAGTTGTACTGAGGCAGTTTTGGATAGCTAGCCATAAGAGGAAAGAAACCTTTAGAGGAATGTTCTTGTTCCAGACAATTCTAGACCAATTCACTATAGGTTTACGCAAAAGTAACAATTCTCTCATGCTTTTGTTCCACAGTTGATGGGTTGGGCGAGTGTGCCAGAAGAATGTGTCTCGATGGGATGAGCTTTGTAAGTGGTTGATACCTTTTGGGAAAATGCCAAGTTGTTCTGCTAATGAAAGCTTCCATCTTTGTATTAAGTGGGACGTGAATAAAAAGCCTTACTTCTGCCGAGGAGTTTATAAGAGCTCCTCTTCCCAACCAATTATCAAACCATAGTGTATTGAGCTTCGTTGCCAATAGAACATGACATGTCTGCTTCAACGTCTTGCCTTATCTTAAGAAGTTGGTTCAAAAGAAAGAATACGATGCTTTATTACGAAGCTCCCAAATGCTTTTACCTTTGAGAAAATAAGAGTGAAGCCATCTAATCCATAAGGAATTATGGTCTTCCATAATCCACCAAAATCGCTTCAATAAGAGCGTTCGATTGATAAGTTTTATCGAATATATGTTAAGACCTCCTTCTTCCTTTGGATAGCAGATATTAGCCCATTTCACTTTTGCATGACGTTTAGCTCCATTTGAATAGTTCCATACGAAGTCCTTGAACAACCTCTTAATCATTTTAGCTACACTTTTTGAAAGAAAAATGTGAGAGCTCCAATATATATGCATTGAGTTTAGAATAGATTTTATGAGTTGTAACCTCCCTGCATAGGATAAAAATTTATTCACCTATGAGCTTATCCTCTTCTGTATTTTTTATAAAAGGGGACTGCATTTGAAGAAATTTAATCTCTTGGTCGAGATTGGGAGGCTGAGATAGAGTAGAGGTGGCTCGTTCCCCGTCATTCCTCTTAGAAGAGCAAACTATAAGGCCATCGGAGAAGCTCTCTTTGACAGTAGAAAGTGACTCTTTTGGAAATTGATGTGTAGACCCTAGATATCCTTAAACATGTGCAGGGCATGCATAAAGCATTTGATAGATTCTGGTTTGGCACTTAAAAAAAGAAGTAAGTCATCTGCAAATACAATATTAGTGAGACCAATTTTCTTACATTTCGAGTGATATTTAAAGACGCTTGATTCCACTTCTTTTTTGATGATTGAGTTCAAAACTTCCATGCACATTATAAAAAGGTAGGGGGACAAAGGATCCCCCTACCTTAAGCCTTTTCCTACTTTGAAAAACTTAGTAGGGGTTCCATTGATGAGGATAGAATAACTGGCCGTAGAAATGCGTTCCCTAATCCATCCAATGAACCTGTTTGGAAAACCACACGCTGACAGTAATTTCCATAAAAAGCTCCATCTCACACTGTCATATGCTTTGTAGAAATCAATTTTGACAGTGCAATTTGAAGCCGAATTCACTCTAGAATATCCCTTGAGAAGCTCTTGCACTATTAAGAAGTTGTCTCCTATCTTCCTTTGGATGATAAAGGCTCCTTCATTGTCACTGATTAGTGGATTTATCACCTTCTTCAATTTAAAAGTTAGGATCCTGGAGATAACCTTGTAGAGAAAATTTGTGCTGGCAATGGGACAGAATTCATAGAAGTTTGAGGGATTAACAGTCTTTGGTATTAAGGAAATAAAGGTTTGTTAATTTCCTTCAGCATAACACCAGTGGAGAAGAATTCTTTCACTGCGTTTTTAGCTCGATACCCTATAATGTTCCAAGATTTTTGGAAAAAATACCCATTTAAACCATCTGGACTAGGTGCTTTAGAACCATCCATGTTGAAGACTGCTTCCTCAATCTCTTTATCTTCCACTGGTTTGATTAATAATTCACTGTCCACCTACGTTAATTGTTTCAGCTGGAAAGATTCAAACTCAACATTTGAACAAGAGTCAGGATTTGTGGAGCCTAACAGGTCACTAAAGAAACTAACCGCTTCCTTTTTAATGTCATCCATATTTTGAATCATCTGAACTCCTTCTGTAGTGATCGAGTTAATTCTATTATGGTTTTTTCGAGCTAGAATAGAATTGAAAAATAATTTTGAACTTTTATATCCTTCTTTCAGCCAATAAACTCTAGCTCTTTGTTGTAGCAGGGATTCATGATTCTTAGTGGCAAGTAAAAAAGCTTATAAAGCCTGTTTCTTTTTTCTAATAGAGAAAGATCTGTGGGTGAGAGGGCTAATAATCTCCGAATTACTAATAGATCATCCTTGGTCTTCTTAACAGTGGTATCGATAGAGCCTCTTACAGAGTGCAGCTATTTGAGTTCTTTTTTAATGGCCTTCAGTTGTTGAATACATTAGAACTACCTGGTTCCTCTGACTGCACACGCATATCCTCTGCGACAAGCCTTTTGAAACTCTGGATCAAGAGCTAAATAATTATTAAACCGAAAAGGGTAGAAGTTAGAAGTTCTCTAAAATAAATTGTCAACTTTAATGGGCATATTTTCTGAAAAAAGGGAATCCTGAAAATTCACAGTGCTATTGGGAAACTGAATCAACCTTCTGTCATTTATTAATGCACGATCAAGTTTATTTCGAATACACCATCTTTATGCTTGTTTGTTTGACAATGTAAATTTATGCCCTATAAATTACAGATCAGTTACACCCAATGACTCCATACCTAGCTTGAAATCTCCAGAGTAGTTACGAAGATTATGATTTCCTTGAGCCTCCGACCTATAAAGAATGGAATTGAAGTCCCCACATATTAGCCATAGTAGGTTGATTCCCTGATGTATATTTTTGAGATTATTCCATAGCATAGCTCTCTGCAACTCGAAGTTGCTAGCATAAATGAAAGAAATATTGCTGTCAACTTGTTCATGAAGGAATGTGGCACGCATGTGTATAAGTTGATTAATGACATGCAGTACCTCCCCTCTGATTATATCAACTTTAACGTAGATGATCACTCTCTCATAAGCATGGTGGGAATGTTGGAGACTTGTTTCTAATCTGATCCTAGTAAGTTTAATCTGCCAAAAGTAACATGTTTTATTTTGGTCTTAAGTAATCCTACTATTAGAGGCTTTTCCCTCCAGACAAAATCTTGTAAAGCTGCTTACTTTGTCGAGCAATTCAATCCTTTGACATTCCACACTACTACTGACATATTAGAGGTTTTTAAGTGTGGAGCTTTTACTTCTGCTCCTCTATGATCTCCTCTCGTCAACTATCTGAAATGGTTTACTACTCTCCTCCTGATCTACTCCATTTGTCATTCTGGTTGGTGTACTTGAGGCTTGACTATCTGTTATTGTGTCTTCAGTTCTGGTATGTTGAATTAATGGCTCATTTGATGGGGAATTATTCTGTAACTTCTCTTGGCCAATATCCAAAGGATTGTTTAGACAAGTAGTGGATGGTGATAGTCCCATTGTAGCTTGGGCTTCAATGGCACTAACTTGTTTTGTCTCTGTTCCCTTTAAAAGAGAATTCTCTGCTATTGTGATAGTAGCAGCAAATTCTGTGTTCCCTGTAACCGTTTCCACTAGTTTTGCCTCTGATATATCTTCCCCCATCAACTCAATGTAATTACCAGTTTTAAACCTTTTCCTGTAACTTTCCATACTTTACCTTAATGCTTAGGCAAAGGTTTCCATTGGTAAGACATTGCTACGTTGTCCTCCCATAAGCTTCATCCCTCTCCTATTCTCATTATTGGTATTTCAGTAGAAAGATGCTTGTTAAGCGCCACACATACACAGATACGTGTGTATCCTACCCTCTTCTTTTTAGTCATATTTTCATCAAAACACAGAGGCGTTCTGATAAAACTTGCCAAGGCACTCAATCCTTGTGTAGTCCAATACTCTAATGGAACATTATAGAAGTTAATCCATAAGGGGAGGTTATGGAGTTTAATAAATTCAAGCTTGGGGCTCAGCTTCTAGTTCTGTAGAAAGATAGGTTGATTTCCCACGTGCCACGACCCTTCCTCTAGGATTTTATGCTTGAGAAGCTGAAGAGAAAGTGAATAAGATGAGATTCTCCTCAGTAAGCAAAACATCAATGAGACCTTTGTTGTGCCATAACTGTTGAGCCCACCGTTGGATACTCGAAAATGGTGGACGTTTGTCAAAGAAAAAGGCCACCAATTTTGCTTCCCAGCTTCGTGCTCCTTCCTCCAGTATTTCTAAATCCGAATAGACAACAAGCTTCCCATCTATAACAAAACTTGGGAAGAGCATATGAGGCATAATAAGGACACTTTTAATATTTTAACAACTCACCAGTTGTTTGTCAAAAAGGAAAAGTGTACCTTTACTCAGAGGGAAGTGAAATATTTAAAGCATATAATTTCCAACGATAGTGTTGCTGTTGATTCGGATAAAATTTCTACTATTCAAGATTGACCAAGACCAAAAACTGTCAAGCAATTGCAAGGTTTCCTTGGACTAACTAGGTACTATGGAAAATTCATTATAAATTACGGGAAGGTGGCATCTCCATTAACATAATTGCTAAAAAAAGGAAACTTCTTGTGGAATTCTAAAGCAGAAGAAGCTTTTGTGTCGCTTAAACAAGTGATGACGCAAGTGCTAGTGTTGGCTCTTCCTAATTTCAATTAACCATTTAAAGTTGAATGTGATGTATCTAGAACCGATGTAGGCGACATTCTTATGCAAAACAAGAGACTAATGGCTTTCAACAGTCATGCATTACAAGGTAGAAACTTACAACTATCAGCTTATGATAAAGAAATGTTAGCACTATGTTGAAGGTAAAATCTTTCTACTTGTTTTACGCTCAAAAATCGCAAGTGTATGGGTCGTGACTTATAGTTAAAAAGAGTGAATATCGATCCCACAGGGATTGATGCCCAGAGACCACTTAATTTAGATAAAACTTTGTTTAAGAAACGAAATTATTTAATGCAAATAATCTGGAAACTTAAATTAAAAATAAAAGACTAACACAAAGTAATAGACAATATCAAAATGTAGAAAAAAATCAGAATTCAAGAATCTAAAGATTAGAGATTACTTTTTTTCCTATTTTGTCCCCCTCCTATTTTATTGATCGAATTGTGTCTCATCCTAGATTTTCAAATGTATTAACTACCCTCTCTCAAGGTGTAATTAATTGTCCCTAATCAAATTAAAGGGAATCAATTGGATGATCTCTCAACCTACACAATGACTCTACCGATTCAACTAGTTATTAAACTATCTTATTGGTGATCAATTGAATTAGTCGAGATCTCTCTTCTAACTAATCAATTAACGTGATGATTATATGTCTATAGTCTGCCAACTCTCGTTGTACAATCCTACATAATCAATCTTACTCACTCTCTCGATTTATTGCAAGAACACAAATAAAATCAACAATCATCAAAGACAACTTCATTCAATTC
>JANQAP020000584.1:9351953-9380211 GCA_026874005.2 Erythroxylum coriaceum | reverse complement strand
CTATCGGGAAACAACCCCCGACGTGCCTTCTTTGTTTTGCAGGAATCCTTAAGCCAGAATTCTCGTGTTCAACAGTTATTTCCATGGATCCAAACGGCAACGTACAGCCTCGTCAGAATCCGGCTGAACCACAACTTATATATTCCATGTTTTAGCTTAAGACATTTTCAGAACATTTTGCACATAACTGTTGACATTCTCCGTTGAAACGAAAAGTATCATTTTTGTTAAGATATTTATTATATTTTTTTGTTTAATTTTGACATTTTTTATTACTGAATATTCAGATAATGATTTAAAATATAAATCAAGAAGACTTACTTGAATTGGCTTCTTGGATAGAGTTATTGTGCAAATAGAACTCTATCTTGGATGAAGATTTACGTGGATTACGTTTCTTCTGAAGACATGGATTATATAAAGTCACGTGGGTTTGTGAGCTGTGTGTAGGTTTTGATGTCTTGAATTTTTACTGCGGGATTATGCTGTTGATTGAAGGCTACACGTGAGTGGTTGGGTGATTTTTCTGATATGTGGATGCTGACGTGAATCTCTGTGGTGTTGGTCTTATTGTGTGTGTCACTACGTGAATTTTTGGGTGTTGGTCTCATTGCGTGGGTGATTGCGTGCTGTTCTGTGGTGTTAGTCTTATTGCATAGATCACTAGGTGTTGTCCATGTTTTGCAGAAAATATATGAGTGTTTTGATGAGGTTTTTTTTGGTGAGTATTTACGGTAAATGGAAGAGCAAAAAATGGGTTGTTTGATCTGAATGTTTTTATTGCTTCAAGGGTAGCTTGTGTGTAACGTTACCAAGTGTAAAGAAAATTAAAGACATCTAAAGGTGTTGTTGATGAATGCATGACCCAACTCCTACACCTGAATCGTGACTGACTTGGTGAAGTTCTTGCTAGGTGTTTCTGCGCGATTATTTAGCTGCTTTTGATTTCATGATTGTTCAGGAAATTATTTCTTGTCTTTTTATTAATTGTTTTCCTGAGTGTTGAGTTGTTTGTTTATTCACTTGAGTGATTTATTCACTGTTCTTGTTTGAAAAGATTGTTGAGAAAAATTCTCTATTGAGGTTGGTACGAGGTGGTCATACTATTGAGTATGAAATTCTTTCACAGGTAGTGAGGACGAGGGATAGTGTCAAGGGTTTAGTGGTGTCGACTCAGTAAAGCCTTGTATAAAACTATTTTCGTTAGTAAAAGAATTAAGCTAGGTAAGGGTCCCGCAAACGCAGGTAAGGTGTGCTGAACTGCGTTAACAAATATCAGTTTTGTTTATCTTTGGTGCTTTTAATTTTTTCTGATTTTTGTGTTTGTCAGAAACGAATTGAAAAGTTTGCGAAACAATCACCCCTTCAATTTTTTTCAATTTTCATGATTTGGAGCACCCCACTACGCAATCAGAAGTTGTTTCTCGAGACCTAACAATCCTGCGGTCACATTTGGAAGATATTGTTATGGAAGGTTTAAGGTTATAACAATGGTACGTAGAATTGTTAGTTTGTGTTATTACAACTGTAATTTTTATTAATGACATTATTATTTTAATTAATAAAGATATTTTATATTTATCTATTTTGTTAATTACATATAAATTTTTAATACTAAAAGTAAAATTTTTATAATAATTATTGTGCAATTGAAACTATAATGAGATCATACTTATGAGATTTAATTTACATTTATGTATTATTCTTAAATTCTTCTTAATTGTAGTTTCATTAGGACACGATATTGATGAAATGGTAAAATTAAAACAAGTAATATTTCTTTTTTGTGAAAAAAGTAATTAATCTTATAAATTAAAGTATGGACATACTTAAACAAACATGTGGATACTTATTAGATAATAAGTTCACTAAATTTACTCAATTATGAGGATCTTAAATAGAATATTACTTATAAGTTTGTAGATTTCTTCATTATGATAGTTGTGTAATTGATCCTTAGGTTTGAAATTATCAAAGTATCTCATGTGAGAAATATTGTGCTTTGATGTTATTTATGGCCTATTCTAATTGGGATAGCTTAGCCAGTAGTATTTAGATATAAAATGAACCATATGGAGAAAATTATGTAAGTTAATACATGATTCGTCACTCTGAGGTAATTGATGAGAATGTTCTACTATTCTTGATTAGAAATGATTTAAGGAATTCTCTAGCTATAGTGATTTGACATTTGAAAACTGTTTTCAAATATTAATTATAAATCAATTACTAATTAGCAAGAACGAACACGATTAGATTTAAAATAGTAGACGCTGCATCTATACTTTATTTACAATTCGAACATTGGATAAAAAAGAATTTAATTATACTTCATAACCATGTATAGATATGTTGAGTCAAACCATTTTGATATTCCTAAAATTTGAGTAATCATGACATGTTACTATATATCAGTTTTGATCTATGATTATAAATTATTTAATTAGATAATTAAAGATAAATTAGAAGGAATTTTGATTTATACAGTTCTAGTTATGAATTAGAATTAGAAATTTATAATCACTACCAATATATTAAAAACTTAATAAGCCACACATAAAGAACAATTAAAAAGAGAATAATCAATTTTAATTAAGTTGAACTTAATTATGAAATTTGAGAAACTTCAATGATCAAATATGACTTCTTTGATATTATTAAGACTAAAATAAATTATAATTAGAATTTGACTTTAATTATAATCAAGAAATTAATTTTAATAAGAAAGTAATGCTTTTTTATAAATAGGAAATAAGCGTAAGGGAGCTAATACTATTTCTTATTCCTCTAAAACATCAAGTTCTTTTCTTTACTCTATGGATACTGTTATAAGTTAGATGTTTGAATAGCTCGTAGTTGACACATGAAAAGGTTCTAGCATGAATTTGAATAAGGTATGATTCAATTATTTTTATGATTTAAGGTATTCAATTGTTAATATCTAATAAAGAAACTATAAAATTTTATTTTTCTAATGTGCTCGTAATGAGATCATAGTTAGTTTCTCAATAGTCGTATTAGATTCTTCTTTACTTGTTTAACTTGATTAAATGGTTTGATTATTATTAATTTGATCAAAATTAATGCTTTAAAACTTGTTTTAATGATTTCTTTAATACTTATTAGAACACTATTTAATTAGGGTTCTTATTTTAAATCAAATCTATTCCTTTTAAATTAGGTTTTCCTAAAAGTTAAATATACCAACCTCCCATATATGTCTTATTCTTTTGAAAAAACCCATTTTAATTTGGTTTTATGAAAATCTTGTTGAGTTTATTTGTGCTTTTTGTAAAACTAGATATTGTCTGCCTCTTATTTGTTCTACGTCTATATTGACTGTGCTTTTTGTTCTTTATATTTTTGGAAATCCGAATCAATATTAAATCAGATAAGAAGAACACAATTGCATGTCCCCTTTAGAAATAGATCATACTTTTTGCTCTTGTAGTTTCTAGAAAACATCTTATGCATGCCTTATAGATTTGGTAATATGAAAACTCAATTGTATGCTTGTTGGTAGTTTTAGATTTGTGTTTGTATTTGCAAAATAATGTTTGCGTTGCTCTGAGTGATTTAGTGAATGGATGAGGCTAGGAGCCTTATTTATTGCCACTGGTAAGGGCGAAACACGCCTAGAAGAGAAGAATGCATCATCATCGAGGATAACTAGAGGTAAAAAGAAAACCAGACTAAAGGAGAACTAAAGGGTGGCAACAAACTGGGTCTGCAAACCCTAGATTGCAAAATGATGGGGCACGTGTAATGTAGGGAAACAACATATGAGGGCAAACGATGGTGGAGTATGTTGCGCCTTGATAGACGTGCTAGACAGTTCCTACTCAATTATATATATATATATATATATATATATATATATATTAGGTATCTCAATTTTATCGGACTAATATGAAGTTTTTAAGACTTCATACTAAGAATTTTAGAGGAAGTAAATCTGAAACTTTAAAGACCTTCAGGTTCTTACGTAACCTGTACACTTTTGCACACAAGAAATCGTCACATACTAATTGGTCAACTACTTATTGAAGTCCCTAGTCAATTTTTATTTTCATGCTATGTGTTTTTAACCCTTCCATTTAATTAAATTGGTTTAATTGAAACTAAATTAGTTTAAATTCCTAATAAATTTTAAAAAGTGCTCTCTAAATATTTGAAAAAACTGCTTTCAAAGTATTTTTATTAGAAATATTTTATAATTTAGTTTAATTGTACAAAGAATTGAATTATTAAATTAAATTAGTTATCAAGTCAATAATTAGAATCAAGCAAAGGTTTTAAAGGATTTTATTCCACAAATTGATCACATTATAAATTATTAATATAGTGAGATTATATTATTTTTATAAGACCTAAAATTTTAAAATTATAAATCTCTTAATTAAATATTAAGTACACATTAAGAATATGATAATTTCCTTCCATTATTTAAGAATAAAATAAGAGTTTTGTTTATTGTAAGAGTTCTTGAGTGACTTAAGGTCTCTATATCTCAAATATATTTTATCCTAATTTAATGGGTTCTACTCAATCCCAGGGCCCACCCTTATAAGGGGCCCATCTTCTTAAAAGCATCCAAAGACTTTTTCATGCAGACTCACACCCACCCTCATCAAGGCATCCCAAAACTTTTCCATGCACACTTATTCCTCTAAATGCGCAATATCGTGGAAGGCTAAGAAGTGGAAGAGGCTATTGTTTCTTCAACTTCCAAATTCAACAACATTAACTTTTTTATGTTGATATATTTATAAATTTCTTTCAAGCATTTGGATGTATTTCTTACCCTATAATTTTTTTTAATTTCCATTATCATATGAATCTAAGATACTCCAACCTACGAATTAGTAGCAAAAGATTTGTATGGTTATAACTTCTGATTAATAATTTAAAGGTCAAGTTTTTAATTTTTTCTATGTATTTTTCAATTTACTAAATACTTGAATATATTATAATTAATTTGTCTCCTCTGACAACATTTGCTCATATATATATAATGTCTGACAATATTTCTATCTCAGGTTATTTATTTTAACTCTTTATATTTTCTAATAAATAGGTATTAATATATCTCATTTTTATTTGGTAATATATTTATTAAATTTATTTAAATTATAAATTAAATTAATTATGACTTGTATATTGCTGATTTATATAACTTGTATATTATTAGCAATATAAAATATATAACTTGTATATTACTGATTTATTGGGGCTCTTTTTTCTACTTTGCCCAGGGCCTATAAAATGTTAAGAATGGCCCTGGTTTTACTTAACCAAATTTATATCAATTGGATTAGAGACTCGTAATCATATCAATTTATAGGCAAGGTTAGGAATAGCATATAAGATATATTTTGGAAAAGAGTTGTCATCTAACGGATCTAGGAGTCATATAAGATGTGATGGATAAAGTTATTATCTACTTAATTCAAATTGAGTTAGTTTGTTGAGTGACTCAAGATTAACCTAGTCTAAATGGGAATTTCTCAATTTAAATTCAAGATTATTATTTTGAATTAAATAGTTTGAGTAATCAAATATTGACTAAAGACTTTATTTTATTTGATTTTGTGGCATAAACTAATACTTGCTCTATCTTTTGGTTATTAGATAAATGACTACTAATATATCACTGAGGAGCATCATGGATGCAAACAAGCTAACTGGACCCAACTTCTCAGACTGGTTTCATAACTTGATAATTATTCTTATATATGAAAAGAACTATATGTTCTTAACACTGTTGTTCTGTCAGAGCTTAGTTCGAATGCGATTAATGAGGTTTGGAAGAAATATCAGCATTATCTTGATGACATTAAATAAGATATATATGTGATGTTGTCTAGTATATCTCTGGAGCTTTAAAGGCAACATGAGAACATGTATGCTTTTGTTATATTTTGCATCTCAATGAGTTGTTTGGTGCACAAAGTAGGGTAGACAATTATCAGTTCCCCAAAGCATTATTTCAATGCAAAATGACAGAAGAATCTTCAGTGGAGCTACAAGTAATGAAGATGATTAGTTATATTAAAATATTAGGCTAATTAGGTTTTGTGATGGATCATGAGTTAAATATTGATATGGTGCTATAATATCTTATTTTTGAGCTTTTCACAGTTTGTTATTAACATCCATATAAATCAAAAGGATACATCATTGCTTAAACTACTAAATATGCTCAAGACTATAGAGGGTGCTTTAAGAAGGAACTCAATTTTGTTCTTATTGTGGATTCCTCCTTAAGCTAAAGAAAAGGGCTTTAAGAAAAATAATAAGAAGAAACCGAAGGCTTATGGTAGAATAGAAAAGCCAAAGGGCGGTGTCAAGAAGAAGATCAATGACAAGGGCACATGTTTTCACTGTGTAGTTGATAGGCACTAGAGGAGGAACTATAAAGCTTATCTTGCTACCCTAAAATATAAAAAGTTTAAGGAAGTTACTTCGTCAAGTATGTTTATAATTGAGATCAATCTTCTACTTGTATTATACATTCTTGGGTATTAGGTACTGGATGTGGTTCTTATATTTGCAATATCATGCAAATGTTAAAAAGGAGTAGATCATTGAGGACAAGCGAAGTACACTTCTGAGTTGGCAATAGGGTAAGAATTGTTACATTAACTGTTACAACTTGTAGTATAGCTTTTCCTTCTAGCCTTGAGCTATAACTAGATAATTGTGATTATGTTTTAGTTATTACTAAAAGCATTATTTTCATTCTTTATTTAGATTTGAATGAATTTTTTATTATTAAAAATAAGAGCTGTTCTTTTTATAAAGATGATGCTTATTATAGATCTAGATTACTTGCAAATAATTTGTATGAATTAGATCTTAAAAGGCCAATCATTCATATAAATAGCAAAGAAAGAAAAGTGATCAAAATCCATATTATTTATGGCGTTGTAGGTTATATTATATCAACGAAACTAAAATTACAAAGTTACATAAAGAAGGATATTTTGATCATTTTGATTATGAATCATATGAAACTTATGGATTTTTTTGTTGAGAAAGATAACCAAACTATCTTTTAGTAAAAAGGGAGAGTTACAAGAGTTTATACATTTAGATGTATGTGGCCCTATATCTACTTGTGCTAGAGGTGGATACTTATATTTTATTATGTTCACAAATGATCATTCTATATATGGTTATGATTACTTAATGAAAAAAAGTTTAAATCATTTGAAAAGTTTAAATAATTTAGACTTAGGGTTGAGAAACAAAGTGGTAAGAGTATTAAAACACTTAGATCTAATTGAGGAAGTGAATACTTAAACCATAATTTTCTTAGTTACTTAAGAGAATATTTTTCTCTTACAATAGACTCTTGATGGAACTCTAAAACATAATGGAGTGTTTGAGAGAAAAAATTGTACTTTATTAGATATGGTACGTTTCATGATGAGTTATGCAGTCTTTCCTATCTCCTTTTAGTCATATACTCTTGAAATGCTTCTTACCTTCTAAATAAAGTTTCATTTGAATCGGTTGACGAAACCCTATATGAGATATGGAATGGTAGTATTCCAAACTTGTCATGCCTAAAGATTTTGAGATGTGATGCTTATGTGAAGCATAAAGCTTCAAACTAAGTTAAATAAGTGCAAATTTGTGTGACATTCGAAACGGAGTAAGAGATATGAATCTTATCATCATTTTAAGCAAAAAGTGTCTATCTCAAGATATGCTACATTCCTAGAAAGAGAATTTATTTTCAAGGAAAGTAGTGAGAATGAGGTAGAACTTAGAGAAGTTCAAGAACAAAAAAATTCACATCTAGATGGAACATGAACCTCAAGTTAATAATATGATATATAACTAAGGGTTCAATAGACATGTAACCTGTAACGAAATAATAGGATATGTCATCCCCACTAGATTAGTTCTATATATTAAAAAAGGGAAAGACAATGTATCGCTTATAAATGGTGAGCCTACTACTTTTAGAGAAGCAATGTCTGACAATGATTCCTCAAAATGGCATGAAACCATGCGATCTAAAATGGAATCCATATAACCAAGTATAAACTTTGGTAGATGCTCCTAATTGTATTATACTTATAGGATGCACATTTTCGAGAGAAAATTTGACATAGATGAAAAAAAATATGTACAAAGCAAGGCTAGTGACTAAAGGTTTTAAAAAAACGAGTTGATTTTGATGAAACTTTTTTGCCTATAGCAATACTTAAATCCATAAGGATCTTATTGGCTATAGTAGCATATTATGATTATAAAATCTGGAAAATGGATGTCAAAACAAAATTTCTCAATAAGAATTCACTTGAGGATGTGTATATGACATAACTTGAGGGTTTTGCATCTAATAGAATTCTTAATCTAGTTTGTAAGTTGAAAAAGTCTATTTATTGAGACAGTAAAAAAGTTTGACTTTATAAAAAAACATGGATAAACCATGTATCTATAAGAAGGAAAGTGAGAATGCAGTCGTCTTTTTGGTAGATGACATATTACTGATTGGAAATGATATATCAATGCCCTAATCTTGAAAGATTTAGTTGTCCAAGAACTTCTCTATGAAGGATATAAGAAAAGCAACCTATATGCTGGGAATAACGATCTATAGAGATAGATCAAAGAGATTACTTGGCTTATCTCAATTCACGTAAATAGATAAAATGGTAAAGAGGTTTAGCATGGAGAATTCCAAAAGAGGATTCTCATCCATATAACATGGGATTTCTCTCTTATAGAGTATATGTCATAAGACACAAGAAGAGAGAGATAAAATGGATTATGTTCTATATGCTTTGACAATTGGATCATTCATGCAAGCGATGCTATGTTCAATACCAAATTTCTCTTCTACTTTGAGTATAATGAACATGTTCAGGTTAATCTTGGTGATGGTTATTGGACGACTGTAAAAAAATGTTAAAGACTTAAGAAGGACTAAAAATATTTTTTGGGTCTATGGAGGAGCTAAACTGATAGTGAATGAGTATTTAAATGTTAGTTTTTAGTCAGATCCAGATGATAGCAAAACACAGTCAAGATACATTTACATTTTGAATGGTGGTGCTGAAAGTTGGAAGAGTTCTAAATAATCAACCATTGTAGATTTTATGACCAAGGCATAATATATTTCAGTGTCATAGTTAATAAAGGAAGCAGTTTGAATCAAGAAGTTCATCACCGAATTTAGAGTGGTTCCCAACATTGTTTAACTAGTAGTATTATATTGTGACAACATTGATGCCATTGTACAAGAAAAGGAATCAAGGTCTCATGATCTAAACATGTACTAAGAAAGTTTCACTTGATTAGGGAGATAGTGGAGAAGAAAACATAATATTAGAGTGAGTTCCCACTGAAGAGAATCTTCCAAATCCTTTGACTAAACCATTGTCTCAAAAGAGACACGATTGACATATAGATAGATATGATATGAGATGCATATGTAATTAACTTTAGCGTAAGTGGAAGATTGTTAATTTATGCCCTTGCGGTTAATCAGTTGGTTGCAATTTTTATGAATGATATTATTATTTTAATTAATGAAGCAATTTTTATCTTTATTTATTTTGTTAATTACATTTGATATTTTAATATTAAAGGTAAAGTCCCTTGAATAATTACTTTATAATTGAAATGTTAATGAGATCATAATTACGAGATTCAATTTGCATTTATATATTATTCTTAAACTTTTCCTATTTGTAGTTTCATCAATATAAGGTATGTTATATTGATGAAACGGTAAAATAAGCACACTTTATGTTTCTTTTTTGTAAAGAAAGTAATTGATCTTATAAATTAAAGTGTGAAAATATGTAAACAAATGTGTGAGTGCTTATTAGATAATAAGTTCACTAAACTGACTCAATTATGAGGATTCCATGTGAAATATTACTTATATGTCTGTAGATTTCCTTATTATGATGGTTTTATAATTGATCTTTGGACTTAAGATTACTAAATTATCTCATGTGAGAATTGTTGTATTTTGTATTACTAAATTATCTCATATGAAAATTACTGTGTTTTTATGCTACTTATGATCTATTTTAACTAGGATAACTCAATCGATAGTACTTAGATATAGTATGAACCATACAGAGATAATTGAGTAAGTCAGTAAAGAATTCATTACTCTAAAGTAATTAGAAGGAATGTTTTACTGTTTTAATTAGTAATTATTTAAGAAATTTTCTGGCCAAAGTGAATTGACATTTGAAAAGTGTTTTCAAATATCAATTATAAATCAATTACTAATTAACAAGAATGAACATGATTAGATTTAAATGAGTAAACAGTACATCCATACTTTATATCTAGTTAGATCATTAGATGGCAAAACCAATTAGATCATTAAATTCTACCTCAAGCTAAAAATGACTATTTTGATAAAGTTTAATCAGCATCTTATCTTAACTAGTATTAAACAACTAATGAGAATATAGACAGTGCATATATTGTCAATGGGTCTTGTAGATAGCCAAGTTATACATCCTCCAATTGTTGGAGATGATTATCACTTCCTTTTGTAATTTCCATTTTTTATGAATGAATATACTATTTATTTTAAAAAAAACTATACATGGACAGGTTGAGTCAAACTATTTTAATATTTCTAACATTTTGGTGTTTATAACAAGTTGCCATACGATGGTCTTGATATATAATTATAAATTATTTAATTAGAGAATTAAAGTTAATTTATCTAAGTCTAATTATGAATTAAAATTATAATTTATAATAATTGTTAAGATATTAGAAACTTGATGAATCACACATAAAAGGTAGTTAAAAAAGAAAATTCAATTTAAATTTAGTTGGTCTTAATTTTGAAGTTTGAGAAATGTTAGAAATCAAATATTAGATAATTAATTTTATTAAAAATTATTTAATCTCTAAAATTAAAATAGTTATAATTAAAGTTTGATTTTAATTATAATTAGGAAACTTAAATAAGAAATGAAAGCCTTAATGCTCTTTTTCTATAAATAGGAAATAAATAAGGTTGGCAGTGGGTCAGGCTAGGCCGAGCTTAGACCCTACTAACTTGAGCCTCAGGCCTACTAGACCTGGGGCTACTCTACCCTAACTCGGGCCCGACTAAGCCAGATACAGCCATGCCCGAGCTTGGCCCCCACCCAAGGCCATATTCCAGGCCTGAGATCAGGTCAACTTGCCCTTGACCTATTGACTTCAGGATAAGTCGGGTCAAGCCCAAGGCTAATTGCCAAATAGGGATGTCAAATGTGGACTTTGGTATAGGTTAGCCAGGCCACAGGCTAAGATTACTTGGCCTGAGTAGGCCACAGGCTAAGCTAAGGTCGAGGTTGTCCCGACCACCAGACTCGTGGCCTGATGAAAGGTACAAAACGATGTCATTTTTATATTTTAAAAAAAAACTTTAAATCGGGTCGAGGGCCAAGCCATCAGTTGGTCAACTTGTGGGTAGGGTCGGGTAGCTCCTAGCCCATTAGACCATGAGCCACCAAGCCTGTGGGTCGCGCTAGGTCATAAGTAGCCCGGGCCTGACTCGTTGCTATCCTTACTTGAGAGAACTAACACTCTTACTTATTCCTCTCAAATATTGACTTCATTTCTTTACTATATGGATATGGATATTGTTAAAAACCTTTAATTATTTTGATTTCCATCATCATATGAATCTAAGATACTCCAACCTAAGAATTGGTAGCAAAAGATTTTTATGGTTCTGACTTCTGAGTGATAATTTAAAAGTAAAGTTTATGATTTTTCTATGTATTTTTAGCTTATTAAATACTTGAATATATTATAATTAATTTGTCTCCTCTGACAATATGTGCTCATATATATAATGTCTGATAATATTTCTACTCTCAGGTTATTTATTTTAACTCTTTATATTTTATAATAAATATGTATTAATATTTCTTATTTTTATTTGGTAATATATTTATTAAATTTATTTAAATTATAAATTAAATTAATTATGACTTGTATATTACCGATTTATATAACTTGTGTATTGTTAGCAATATACAATATATAACTTGTATATTACTGATTTATTTGGTTCTTTTTTCTAGTTTGCCCAAGACCTATAAAATGATAGGAATGGCCCTGGTTTTACTTAACTAAATTTATATCTATTGGATAAGTGACTCGTAATCATATGAATTTATAGGCAAGGTTAGGAATAGTATATAAGATATATTTTAGAAAAGAGTTGTCACCTAACGGATCTAGGAGTCATATAAGATGTGATTGATAAAGTTATTATCTACCTAATTCAAATTTAGTTAGTTTGTTAAGTGACTCAAGATTAACTTAGTCTAAATGGGAATTTCTCAATTTAAATTCAAGATTATTATTTTGAATTAAATAGTGTGAGATTTTATTTTATTTGATTTTGTGACATAAACTAATACTTGCTCTATCTTTTGGTTATTTGATAAATGAGTACTAATATATCGCTGAGGAGTATCATGGATGTAAACAAGCTAACTGGACCTAATTCCTTATATTGGTTTCATAACTTGAGAATTATGCTCAGATAAGAAAAGAAACTATATGTTTTTAACAATGTTGTTCTGTTAGTTTGAACGACTAATGAGGTTTGGGAGAAATATCAGCATTATCTTGATGACATTAAACAAGCTATATATGTGATGTTGTCTATTATATCTCAGGAGCTTTAGAGGCAATATGAGAACATGTATGCTTTTGTTATATTTTGCATCTCAAGGAGTTGTTTGGTGTACAAAGTAGGGTAGACAAACATCAGTTCCCAAAGCATTATTTCAATGCAAAATGACAGAAGAATCTTCAGTGGAGCTACACGTAATGAACATGATTAGTTATATTGAAAATTTAGGCTAATTAGGTTTTTTGATGGATCATAAGTTAAATATTGATATGGTGCTATAATCTCTTAGCTTTTCACAGTTGGCTATAAACATCCATATAAACCAAAAGGATACGCCATTGGCTAACTACTGAATATGTTCAACACTATAAAGGGGTGCTTTAAAAAGCAACTCAATTTTGTTCTTATTATGGATTCCTCCTTAAGCTAAAGAAAAGGGCTTTAAGAAAAATAATAACAAGAAATAGAAGGTTTATGGTAGAGTAACAAAACAAAAGGACGGTGTCAAGAAGAAGAGCAAGGACAAGGGCACATGTTTTCACTGTGTAGTCGATAAACACTAGAGGAGGAATTGTAAAGCTTAACTTACTACCTTAAAATATAAGAAGTTTAAGGAAGCTACTTCGTCAGGTATGTTTATGATTGAGATCAATCTTTTACTTGTATTATACATTCTTAGGTATTAGGTACTAGATGTGTTTATTATGTTTGCAATATCATGTAAATGTTAACAAGGAGTAGATCATTGAGGAAAGGCAAAGTAGACTTTTGAGTTGGCAATAGAGTAAGAGTTACTACATTAACTGTTATAACTTATATTATAGCTTTTCCTTCTAGCCTTAAGCTATAATTAGATAATTATGATTATGTTTTAGTTATTACTAGAAGCATCATTTTCATTTTTTATTTAGATTTGAATGAATTTGTTTTTATTATTAAAAAGAAGAGCTGTTTTTTTTATAAAGATGATGCTTATTATAGATCTAGATTACTTGCAAATAATTTGTATGAATTAGATCTTGAAAGGCCAATCATTCATATAAATAGCAAGGAAAGAAAAGTGATCAAAATCCATATTATTTATGGCATTATATGTTAGATCATATCAACAAAACTAAAATTACAAAGTTACATAAAGAAGGATATTTTGATCCTTTTAATTATAAATCATATGAAACTTATGGATTTTTTTGTTGAGAAAGATGACCAAACTATACTTTAATAAAAAGGGAGAATTACAAGAGTTTATACATTTAGATGTATGTGGCCCTATATCTACTTGTGCTAGAGGTGGATGTGATATGTGTTTAAATGTTGATCTATTTTATCTTGTACACTTAGTGATTAATGCCTTAGAAATGCTTAGGATACTCATTTTAGCTCATTTTTTATCTTAGGTATATTTCAAAAGTAAAAGAGCTAAAGTGACCCAAAAGTATGTCCATTGAAGTCATCTTCACTACTTCCATACTCTATTGATTCATGGAATATGAAGAAAATGTTGTCAACATAACTCACTACCATCAGAAAATTTCATAGCCACGCAAAATATAAAGAAGACATGTTATGTGAGACAAAAGGGGGGTAGAAATGGAATAACCGAAAGAGACAAAAGGGGGATGCTCTAGGTGTGTAGTGGTTCGGTTAAGAGTGAAGAGGAGTGGAGAAAGCTAGCTATTCATTTTGCTACATTTTAACCAACATTTCAAATGAAAGAAACATGTTTTCTTTTTAGGACGGCTGGAGGAGCTACCACGCTATATCTGTCCAACATGATTACTATTGGAAAAAACCTAACTGATACGAGAGGGAGGCTGGAGATGAAATAAAAGAGGAGAGGAGTGTGGAAGAGTCGGCTGGGAGATCTGCTGAGAGTAAAACAAAACCAAGTGAAAAAAAAAAGAGAGCTACTTCACTATTGTCTCTTTGGTTTTGAAGCAAGTGGAGCAGCTGGAAAAATCTATTGTCTCTTCAGTTTTGAAGCAAATGGAGTAGCTGGAAAAATCTATTGTCTCTTCAGTGAAGCCTCATCTCCCACGGTTTTTCTTAAGGTAGTTTTTATCATAATAAGAAGAGTGAGCAGTTGGCTGAAGGGGCTGGAAAAGGGGAGAATCGAAGCTAAAGTGAAAAAGTGTGAGTGGAGCTGTTTCATTTGAGTTCCAACGTAGCTAGGCTAAAGAAAGAAGAGAAAAGAAATAAAGATGGGCATGAAATAGAGAGCTGGAAATAGTGTGGGAGCTGAAAAAGAAAGGAAGAAAGTGCGTGAAGAATAAGAGAAAAACCAAGAGAGAGTTGCGTGAAGAAGAGAAGACAAAGCTTGCTGTAAAGAAGGTGATACGTGAACAGTGATAATGGACCAAAAACTCCAACATTAAATTGTCCCATCAAGCTATAGTGACAAAAGAGTAGCAATAGAAACAAAGGAAGAGTGGCTATAGAGAGAAATTAAAAAGGTTTGTGATTTTGGTGGTCACTCTTTTGTTCAATCTTTTTACATAAATGGAGGCTATTAAGGTTGATTGTTGGAGCTTGAAGATGGAAATAATAGGCTAGCTTCCTGATGCTAGTTCAACAAGAATATCCATGCCAAGTCACGGTTAAGCTATTTTATCACTTTAAGGTTGTAATTTCTTTTCGGCTTGTTGTGTTGTTGGTGTTGATTGGATTAGGTTTTCAGATGAATGATTTTAATATGTTATTTTGATTGTTTTAATTCGAACCTATTGCTAAAACATTGAATGTAATCCGTAATCGTTACTTTTGATGTTTGTAAGTAGCGTCTAATGATCGTTAATCACTAGGAACAACATAACTTAGGTTAGATAACCCGAACGTGTGAGATTACTACCTATATTGATCATTTTCCAATTCGTAATGTGACCGCCAAATTGAATCTAGAGATTATATCCTAAGTTATTCGGTAGTTAGGTTTAATTAATGATCGTATATTGATTAAACACGACCTAAGGAAAAGCCGAGATTAGTAAAGCATTCTATTAGTCTCAGATCAATAGTCCGAAGAGAGTTGTAAAGATGTTAGGATGATGAAATATGCTTGATCGTGTTTAGGCCGATTGACCCTAGAACCAGATCTTACTTATATTCAACACTTTTCTCATTTTCGATTGCTTGTTTTAATTTTTTTGATAGTTTACTTTTTCTTTAATTTCTAAATTGCTTAAAATTCCAAAACCCCCTCTCTTTATATTTTCCTTGCATCAATTAATTTCGTTACAAAAATTAACTGATCATTCCTGGTGGATTCGATCCCGACTCATCATAACTACAAATTTTAATGTGCAGAGTCAGGTAAATTTTGCAGTGCACTCGACACGCGTTGTCGGGATACTCATATTTTATTATGTTCATAGATGATCATTCTATATATGGTTATGAGTACTTAATGAAAAAAAGTTTAAATCATTTGAAAAGTTTAAAGAATTTAGACTTAAGGTTGAGAAACAAACTGGTAAGAATATTAAAACACTTAGATCTAATTGAGGAGGTGAATACTTGAACCATAAGTTTTTTAGTTAATTAAGAGAATAAAATTCTCTTACAATAGACTCTTGATGGAACTCCAAAACATAATGGAGTGTTTGAGAGAAAAACTGTACTTTGTTAGATATGGTACGTTTCATGATGCTTTATACAGTCTTTCCTATCTCTTTTTGGGCATATGCTCTTGAAATGCTTCTTACCTTCCAAATAAAGTTCCATTCGAATTAGTTGACAAAACCCCATATGAGATATGGAATGGTAGTATTCCAAACTTGTCATACTTAAAGATTTGGAGATGTGATGCTTATGTGAAAAATGAAACATATGATAGGCTTCAAACTAAGTTAAATAAGTGCAAATTTGTGGGATATTCGAAATGGAGTAAGAGATATGAATCTTATCATCATTTTAAGCAAAAAGTGCCTATCTCAAGATATGCTACATTCCTATAATGAGAATTTATTTTCAAGGAAAGTAATGTGAATAAGGTAGAACTTAGAGAAGTTCAAGAACAAAAAAATTCACATCTAGATTGAATATGAACCTCAAGTTGATAATATGATATATAACTAAGGATTCAATAGACATATAACCTGTAACACAATAATAGGACATGTCATCCCCACTAGATTAGTTCTATATATTAAAAAATGGAAAGACAATGTATCGCTTATAGATGGTGAGCCTATTACTTTCAGAGAAGCAATGTCTGACATTGATTCTTCAAAATGGCATGAAACCATGAGACCTAAAATGGAATCTATATATACTAACCAAGTATAAACTTTGGTAGATGCTTCTAATTGTATTATACTTATAGAATGCATATTTTTAAGAGAAAATTTGACATAGATGAAAAAAAAATTACAAAGCAAGGATAGTGGCTAAAGGTTACAAGAAAAAATAAGGAGTTGATTTTAATGAAACCTTTTTGCCAATAGCAATACTTAAATCCATAAGGATCTTATTGGATATAGCAACATATCATGATTATAAAATCTAGAAAATGGATGTCAAAACAAAATTTCTCAATAAGAATTCACTTAAGGATGTGTATATGACATAACTTGAGGGTTTTGCATCTGATAGAATTCTTAATCCAGTATGTAAGTTGAAAAAGTCTATTTATTGAGACAATAAAAAAGTTTGACTTTATAAAAAACATGGATAAACTATATATCTATAAGAAGGCAAGTGAGAATGCAGTTGTCTTCCTGGTAGATGACATATTACTGATTGGAAATGACATATGAATGCTCTAATCTTTAAAGATTTAGTTATCCAATAACTTCTCTATGAAAGATATAGGAGAATCAACCTATATGTTGGGAATAAAGATCTATAGAAATAGATCAAAAAGGTTGCTTGGCTTATCCCAATCCATGTAAATAGATAAAATGCTAAAGGGGTTTAGCATGCAGAATTCCAAAAGAGGATTCTCATCCATATACTATGGGATTTCTCTCTTATAGAGTGTGTGTCATAAGACACAAAAAGTGAGAGATAAAATCGATTGTGTTCTATATGCTTTGACAATTAGATCATTCATTCAAGCGATGCTATGTTCCAGACGAAATTTCTCTTATACTTTAAGTATAATGAACATGTTTAAGACAATCTTGGTGATGGTTATTGGACGACTATAAAAAAATCTTAAAGTATTTAAGAAGGATTAAAGATATTTTTTTGGGCCTATGGAGGAGCTAAACTGATAGTTCATAAGTATTTAAATGTTAGTTTTTAGTCTGATCCAGATGATAGCAAAACACAGTTAGGGTACAATTGCACTTTGAATGGTGGTGCGGAAAGTTGCAAGAGTTCTAAACAATTAACCATTGTAGATTTTATGACCAAGGTATAGTATATTTCAGTGTCATAGGCAACAAAGGAAGCAGTTTGAATCAAGAAGTTCATCATCGAACTTAGAGTGGTTCCCAACATTGTTTAACTAGTAGTATTATACTGTGACAACATTGACGCCATTGCACCAAAAAAAGGAACCAAGGTCTCATGGTCTAAACATGTACTAAGGAAGTTTCACTTGATTAGGGAGATAGTGGAGAAGAAAACATAATATTAGAGCGAGTTCCTACTGAAGAGAATCTTGCAAATCCTCTCACTAAGTCATTGTCTTAAAAGAAACATGATTGACATGTGAATAGATGGGCTATAAGATATATAGGTAATTAACTTTAGTGTAAGTGGAAGCTTGTTAATTTATGCCCTTGCGGTTAATCAGTTGGTTGCAATTTTTATGAATGATATTATTATTTTAATTAATGAAGCCATTTTTATCTTTACTTATTTTGTTAATTACATTTTATATTTTAATATTAAAGGTAAATCCCTTGAATAATTACTTTATAATTGAAATTTTAGTGAGATCATAATTACGAAATTCAATTTACAGTTATGTATTATTATTAAATTTTTCCTATTTGTTGTTTCATCAATATATATAAGGTATGTTATATTGATGAAACGGTAAAATAAGCACACTCTATGTTTCTTTTTTGTAAAGAAAGTAATTGATCTTATAAATTAAAGTGTGAAGATACTTAAACAAATATGTGAGTGTTTATTAGATAATAAGTTCACTAAACTGACTCAATTATGAGGATTTCATATGAAATATTACTTATATGTCTATAGATTTCCTCATTATGATAGTTTTATAATTGATCCTTAGACTTGAGATTACTAAATTATCTCATGTGAGAATTACTGTGTTTTGATGCTATTTATGACCTATTTTAACTAGGATAACTCAATCGATAATACTTAGATATAGTATGAACTATATAGAGATAACTGAGTAAGTCAATAAAGAATTCATTACTCTAAAGTAATTAGAGGGAATGTTTTACTATTTTTAATTAGTAATGATTTAAGAAATTTTCTGCCCAAAGTGAATTGACATTTGAAAAGTGTTTTCAAATATTAATTATAAATTAATTACTAATTAACAAAAAAGAACATGATTAGATTTAAAAGAGTAAACAGTACATCCATACTCTATATCTAATTAGATCATTAGATGACAAAACCAATTAGATCATTAAATTCTATCTCAAGCTAAAGATGACTATTTTGATAAAGTTTAATCAGCATCCCATCTCAACTAGTATTAAGCAACTAATGAGAATATGGACAATGCATGTATTGTCAATGGATCTTGTAGATAGCCAAGTTTTACATACTCCAATTGTTGGAGATGATTATCACTTCCTTTTGTAATTTCCATTTTTTTGTGAATGAATATACTATTTATTTTTTTAAAAAAATATACATGGACAGGTTGAGTCAAACCATTTTAATATTTCTAACATTTTGGTTTTCATAACAAGTTGCCATACGATAGTCTTGATATATAATTATAAATTATTTAATTAGAGAATTAAAGATAAATTAAAATTTTTTTAATTTATCTAAGTCTAATTATGAATTAAAATTATAATTATAATCATTGTTAAGATACTATGAACTTGATGAATCACACATAAAAAGTAGTTAAAAAAGAAATTTAAATTTAAATTAAGTTGGTCTTAATTATTAAGTTTGAGAAATGTTAGAGATCAAATATGAGATAATTAATTTTATTAAAATTATTTAATCTCTAAAATTAAAATAATTATAATTAAAGTTTGATTTTAATTATAATTAGGAAAGTTAACTTAAATAAGAAATGAAAACCTTAATGCTCTTTTTCTATAAATAGGAAATAAATAGAGATTGCAGTGGGTCAAGCCAGGCTGGGCTTAGACCCTGCTAACTTAAGCCTCAAGCCTACTGGGTTGGGGGCTACTCGACCCTAACTCGAGCCCGACTAGGCCAGAAATGACCATGCACGAGCTCGGCCCTACTCGAGGCCATATTTCAGGCCTGAGATCAAGTCAACTCGCCCTTGACCTGTTGACTTCAAGTTAAGTCGAGTCAAGCCCAGGCCTAATTGCCAAGTAGGAATGTCAAATGTAGCCCGACCCCGCCCAGCTTGACTTCAGTCTGGGTTGGCTGGGCCACGGGCTAGGCTAAGATCGAGGTTGTCCTAGCCCACCAGACCCGTGGCCCGATGAGAACGTAAAAAAACAATGTTTTTTTATTTTTTAAAAAACATAAAGTTAGGCCGAGGGTCGAGCCATCAGTCGATTAATCTGTGGGTAGGGCCGGGTAGCACCTGACCTGTCAAGCCACGAGCCGACCAGCCTGTGGGTCATGCTAGGTTAGGAGTAACGTGGGCTCGACTTGTTGCTATTGCCACTTGAGGGAACTAGCACTCTTACTTATTCCTCTCAAATATTGACTTCATTTCTTTACTATATGGATATGGATATTGTTAAAAACCTCTTAATTAATATCTCATAAAAAGTTTTAATAGGCACGATTCAATTACTACTAAGACTAGTGTTTTACAAGTTACTTAATTATTAAGATATGATCTTTTTTTTTTTTTGCTACACTCATAATTAAATCAAAGTTAATTTTTTAACAAAAATTTCCTGGCGTCTTTGTAACGGCATGTGAAGTATCTAAGATCCAGGACTAGAACTCCATTATCATTTACTGTTAAGTTTTAAAGATATCCTATATCTCAAGCAACAGGTAATTCACAAAAAGGTTTTTACCATTGAAAGCGTTGTTCAATTCTTCACTTCCAAAACCGTAATGCAAATTCAAAACCATATGTAAGCACATTTTTAGTAACTGGCAAGACTCGTCTCAATTAAATTTGCCCTTCTAGTTTGTAGTCTAAGTACTGCAAAGGATCCGCTAGTTGCTAGCTAACAACGCAGTCCTAATCATTATATATATATAAGTTTTTTTAATTTATTTATTAATTTTTAAAATATTTTTTATTTATTGTAATTCAATTGTACACTAAGGTGAAAAAATTAACAATAAAACTAAATGCTGAATTCTATTTAAAATGAAAGAAAAACATATATTTAATAAATATGATTTGTAATCCTAATTAATATTGCAAAATATTATAAAGAACCCATATAAGGTTTAATTTATCCTTTTTTATATGCCATTACCTATGTTTTATAAAGTTATTAACACGCCTTATGGCTTTGAACCTTTTAGAAAGAAAGTTGAATTTAGGATCACTTTAGTAAAATTTACAAAATAATTTTAATTTTTAATAAACTATTTAATTTAAATTTTAAATAAACAAAAATCTTAATAACTGTATATAACAATATCATGTTAATAGTGACGTGATTATATGTATTATATTTTTATTAATATATATATACTTAATAAATAAAATTCAATCATTTTAATTTAATTTAATGTATTATTAATTTCAGCTAATCCTAATTTAATCACAATAATTCAACTTCACATCAATTAACAAAAAACTCCTAAACCCTGCCCACTGGTCCAGTCCTAATCGGCATCTCATGCTAATACTGATAAAGAAAACCTTCACAATACCACTGTTTTATTGGCCACATTATATGTTTTTAATTATGGAATCCACAGCACTAATAAAATTTTAGTGAAAGTAAAAGCGTTACTTTTTTTTGTAAAACAATAAGAGAGTAGTGGTTTCATATGCAATAAAAACGATCAAGAGTAAACTTCCCACGGGAGCTTAGATAACACAACGGGCATGCGCAAAACTAATCCTGGAGATCCCAAGCAAACCTTACAAGCAGGGTATTTCCACCTTGCTCAAATTCAGAGCATCGATTCTTTAACTCAATTGCACGCACGAATTTGGAAGGCCAACCAAATGAGCCAACGTTTATTCCTTGCTCAGTAGTGTTATGTATTGACTTACTCTTGCAGACCAATTGAATGCTCAGTTAAATCATTACCATCGTGCTCTAAGTTGGAAATGGCTGCCAATATTTCTTCTACTTATGTCAGTCTCTCACGCCGAATCCCTAAGAAAACGGCGCGGATTAAACCACTGGCTGGACTTAATCTTAGGTCTCTGCCTTTGAAATTAACCTCTCAGCCCTGTCGAAGGAGAACCAAGATAGATTACCGAACACCATACAGCATACCCTTTAAGAACTCCAGGCGTAGCATGGTCATGCCGTGGGCGGGTGACTACGATCCCGCGGGTACTTCACTTACTGCATCTGATCTTGTCAGGCAGTTCTATACGTGCATCAATGAAAAAAGGCTGAAAGAACTCGAAGAGATGATTGCAGATCATTGTTGCTTCGAGGATTGCTCATATCCCGATCCTATTAAAGGGAAAGAGGTACACACAATCACCAATGTTTCCCTAACAATTGTTTATATCTATATATATATATTCTCTAAAGTCGATTTGCTGTAGGAGGTTCTGGTTTTCTATGAACAACTTACCGCAGCTATGGGCCGAAATGTTAAGTTCAGTATTGAGCATGTTTGTGAAGATGATAAGTTTACAGCAGGCATTAACTGGCATATAGGTACACTAACCAAGCATCTGTATTGACGTCAATTTATGTTTAATTATTCTCCTAAGCCTTTACACTTGTGAAATTTGTAATGAGGATCCCATATACTTTTATGGCAGAATGGAAGAAAACACAAATACCCTTCACCAGGGGATGCAGCTTTTACGAGTGCTCACTTGAGGGCAACAAATTAATGATCAAGTACAAGACAATTGCATAATAGTTCCTTCTAACAAAAGGTTTCTTTAACCAATAACCCATTTTTGATGCAGGAAAGCACTTGTTGTTATTGAATCACCCATCAAACCAGGAGGGATGGTGCTGGTAATCACTCGATCTAATAGCCTGTAAATCAGAAATTTGTGCAGATTCTCCTATCTAATACCCTTACCCGTTTTCCGACTGCTTGAATCTCCAGACTCTGTTGAAGAATGTGACAGCAATATTTGACGATTACCCAGAAGCTGCAGAATGTAAGTTAAATGTTATTAACACCTTGGCAGGCCAGCTCATGTGACTGTAACATTGAACAACTTGTTTTGTGCAGGGTTTCTTCAGAGTTTTAACGTTTTACGACACTTCTTATCAAACGTTTATACAAGATATGTGGCACCTATACTCAAACCGCTCCTGGCAGGCTACATTATAATGTGGGATTCTGTTATTCGATTGCTTGCAGTAGCACTCAAGATGTTGATATTCATCTCAAAAAACTTTCTTTAATAGCTCATGGCAATCATTAGTCAATCTCAGTTATCATCATTGTCGCGGCTTGACCAAGTATCAAACAATGATAATGCAAGCAATGGTCCAGGAAAAGATGGGAGAGGTGGGGGCCTGCTGAAAGCAGCAATATGTTCTTTTGCCTTCAGGTTTGAAACTCGCCCGCCTTCAGTTACGTATTTCTTCTCTTGTTTCCTTGAAGTGGTGACAATACCTGGGCTTGGAGAGCACGAGCACGAGTTGAGCATGACCACGAGCATATAGTTGTTAGGAATTAAGATAATGAAAGTAGAATATACTATAGAAATGGAGCTTACCCCATGAAGCTGGCATGGGGTGGATTTGTTTGATTTTGTATATAAAAGCCAATGATCCACGCATGTAGTAACTCGAATTAAGATAATGAAAGTAGAATATACTATAGAAATGGAACTTACCCCATGAAGCTGGCATGGGGTGGATTTGTTTGATTTTGTATATAAAAGCCAATGATCGAAGTCGCTGACTATTCAAGTATAATAAGAAACAAATCTAAATCAACTTTAACAAAACGAAATTTAAAACATGATCATATGGGAACGCACTTACCTGTGATCGATGAGAGGCAGACAAGGCAAGACAGAAGAGAGAGGGCATAATAGTTGTTGCGTTCCGAGGGTTTGTTAAGATTAGTAGTAGCTAATAGCTATCTCTTAAGTCTGGGGAAAGGAAGAAGATTCCTGAAACTTCCGTCGATCCAGTGTAGTTCTTGGGCGTGTAAAACAAAATGCTGATTCGACTCTGGTGGACACAGGTGTCTCCAATGCTTGCATTCCCTGAAAATGAAAGAACTAAGCCCAGTCTTTTTTCTGAAGTAGCAAGCTTTCCCACGGCCCACTCTCCTGCCATACTAAACCAAGCCTCGTTATTCCAATTTGTGTCCAAGCAACAAAAATAAACAGAAATAGAAATTACAACGTTTGTATTTAACTTAAATTTATATACAATTATTACTTTACAAGAATGGCATCTGTATAATTATAAATGGTATAAGTAGATTTGGGACCGTTAACCTCAACTCGAGTTTTGGTTAACAAAATGGTATCAGCGCTAACTTACATCTATGACGTGCCTAGTTCGAATCCCAGCGTTGGAATATACGCCTTGACAAAGAATTGACTTAAAGGTAGTAAAAGCGTGGTGGGTATAAGTAGAATTGGGACCGTTAACCTCAACTCGAGTTTTGGTTCTCAAGTTTTGGTTAGCAAAGTGGTATCAGAGCTAACTTATATCCATGACGTGCCTAGTTCGAATCTACTTAGACCCACCACGCTTCTGCTACCTTTAAGTCAATCCCTTGTCGAGGCGTATATTCCAACGCTAAGAATCGAACTGGACATGTCATGGATATAAGTACATTTTGCTAACCAAAACTTGAGTTGAGGTTAACGTTCCCAAATCTACTTATACCCACCACGCTTCTGCTACCTTTAAGCCAATCCCTTGTCAAGGCGTATATTACAACGCTGGGAATTGAACTAGGCACGTCATGGATAAAAGTTAGCTCTGATACCATTTTGCTAACCAAAACTCGAGTTGAGGTTAACGGTCCCAAATCTACTTGTACCCACTTTGCTAACCAAAACTCAAGTTGAGGTTAACGGTCCCAAATCTACTTATGCCCACCACGCTTCTGCTACCTTTAAGCCAATCCCTTGTCAAGGCGTATATTATAACGCTGGGATTCGAACTAGGCACGTCATGGATATAAGTTAGCTCTGATACCATTTTGCTTGAATCAAGTAAACAAGGTGAACAACGAAAAAGGAAAAAAGAACAGCAAACAAATTATCAATGAGAAACTAAACCTACAATGCTCTGTGGCAACTTAATAATGTTAGTATCTATGATATAAGCTATTTAGAAGAATATATATGTGAATTCAAAAAATATTATTATAAATTAACAAGAAATGTATATATCAGTCTTTATTCAAAAATTACCATATCCTATTAATAAAACAGTAAAGGAAGTCTTTCTTAAAAAATTAGCAACTAATTTAGTAGCACACAATTTAGGAGGAGCAATAACTACTACAAAAGAAGTTTTAGCACGTAAATGTTTAGAAGCTAAATTACACAAGACATTAAGACATACAGAAAAACAATTACGTTGTTCAAAATATGCCGAAGTACCACAACAATATGGATGTAATCTATCTTCTCAAAAAATTAAAAGAATTAAACATCCAAAATTTAAACAATATCGATGGAAAAAATACCCCAGAAGAAAATTTTATAACAAACCGTTTACAAACTATAAAAATTCTTTAGACGAAAGGCATATAGGAAATTTAAACCAAAACAACAATACTGTCCACAAAAGAAAAAACAGTGTAGACGTTGGCTCTGTAAGGAAGAAGGACATTATGCAAATGAATGTCCCAAACGAAAAACTAAAGATTCTAAGTATAAAGACAAAATTAATTTATTAAATTCCACTTTTCAATATCAATTAGAACCTATAGAATCAGATTATGAAACTAATTCAACCATTAATACTTTATATTATCATGAATCAGAGTCTCAAAACTCAGAATCATCAAATGAACCCCAATACTACATTCATTTGGATATAGATACAGAATAAACAAGTTAATGCATATATTGATACATGAGCTACTATATGTATAGCAACTAAAACATTATTAAATAATTGGAAAAAATTACAAAAACCATTACAAATTCGTATAGCAGATGGAAGTATTAAAAATATTTGGTATGTAAGTTATTATAATAATATAATAATTGAAAATTATACCTTTGTAGTACCTTCGATTTACCAACAAGAATCAGGATTACCGATTATTTTAGGTAATAATTTCTTAAAACTATATAATCCATTTTGTCAATACTTACATTATATTACATTAAAAACACCATAACTAAATTCCTTAAATAAAAAATCAGTTATCCTCAAAGTTCCTATCTACCATACTACCTATTATCAGACTTTAAAACTAATAGGCGAAAAAATAAGTCAATTACAATTTTTCTTGTAAACAATTTACACTTACAAACTGAAATTGAAACATTATTAGATCAAGTTTGTAGCGAACACCCTTTAGATCCATTAAAAAACACAAATAATCAACTTATTGAAATCAAGTTAAAAAATCCCACACAAGAAATAAATATTAAAAATAACATCCCTTATACTCAGCAAGATGTACAAGAATTTATTACTGAATGCTTTGTATTATTAGAAAAAGGCTTAATCTCTCCAAATACAAGTAATCATTCAGCACCAGCATTTTACGTCAATAGTCATTCAGAACAAAAACGAGGCAAAAGAAGAATGGTCATTAATTATAGAAAATTAAATGAAGCCACTATTAGCGATGCATATAAACTACCTCGAAAAGATTATATCATCAATAAATTAAAAGGCCATAAATGGTTTTCAACATTAGACGCCAATCAGGTTACTGGCAACTTAGATTACATGAAAATACTAAACCTTTAACATCATTTACATGTCCTCCACAAAAACATTATCAGTGGAATGTAATACCATTTGGACTAAAACAAGTACCAAGTATTTATCAAAGATTTATGGATAATAATTTAGAAGATTTAGAGACTTTTGTATGAGCTTATATAGATGATGTTATCATTTTTTCCGATCAAGATAAAGAAGATCATCTGACAAAACTTAAAATTGTTCTTACAAGATGTAAAGAGAAAGGATTAATTCTAAGTCGTAGAAAAGCTAAATTAGCTCAACAAAATATTGAATATTTAGGAATAGAATTTAATAATGGAATTTTGAAGCTACAACCAAATATTCTAATACGAGTACAACAATTTCCTGATAAATTACAAAATAGAACTCAAATATAACAATTTTTAGGTCTTTTAAATTATATATCTGATCAAGGATTCTTTAAGAATCTTGCACAAGAAAGAAAACAATTACAGTTCAAATGCAGCACCACAAACCAATGGACTTGGACTCTAGAAGACACAAATGCGTTACGTATCCTCAAAGGATTATGTAAGGATCTACCAAGTTTATAGAACTATCTTCCAAAGGACAAACTTTTAGTACAATTTGATGTTAGTAAGGACACATGGGCTGGCTGCCTTTTGGCACAACCACTCAATCAAAAGAAATATTTACTTTGTAAATATATAAATGACACTTTCAGTTCTGCTAAAAATAAGTATCCAATTCATGAGAAGGAAACATTAGCCTGTCTTAAAACATTGAGAAAGTGGCGAATTGATTTATTACCTGTTGAATTTACTCTTCAGATAGATTCACAATACTTATGTGGATTTATTCGATATACTATCAAAACCAATTATAATCAAGGCCGTTTAATCCGATGGCAACTTGAACTCAGTCAATATAATTTTCACATTCAATATATTAAATCTTCGACTAACAGTCTTGCAGATATCCTCACGCGCGAATGAAAGTAGCCATCACCAGTTTGAAGGACTCTTTATCCAAAAAGGAGGGAGTATTATTAGATTTACAGCAACAAGTAGGTCTTGTCACTAAAGAAATTAACCAACTTCGAAGCACCATTAGCCTTCTTGAAAAACAAGTAAAGGACTTAGACGCTACTACCCAGACCACCCAGACCTCATTACCTACCACTACCCAAACTCTAGTTCCCATCACTCCTTTAAAAATTATTCAACCTATACAACTACCAATTTCTCAAAAGACTGAGGATTTCAAGGAAGACAAAGTCTATGTTATTTTTAATGGACTAATGGCTGGTATCTACGATGCCTGGCATAAAGCAGCAATACACATTACTGGAAAATCAAATATTTTACACAAAAGTTTTCCTGATAGATCAACAGCAGAAAAAGCCCTTTCAGAATTCAAGAATCCTACATTAAAACCCCAATATAAACAGATTCTCCAAAAACCAGCTCCAAATTCGACCAACCTTAAACCACTGGGAAAACCCATCAATTTAGACAAGATCAATGCAATACCA
>JANQAP020000584.1:9341840-9351853 GCA_026874005.2 Erythroxylum coriaceum | reverse complement strand
TTATAAATCTCATTTGTTATGATTTGAAAAGCATGTATAGGTTCTATTGCGTTAAGAAAGTTAGTAGTATTTTTTATACTTTCCTCATTATCTAATAAGAAATTTCGGACTATTCCAGTAATCTTATATGTAATAAAATTCCATAATAAACTAATATTAGTTGATCCTTAAAAAGGTTTTTCTAATTGTATCTAATGCTAATTTATTTGACCATTCTAGTAGTAATTTTTCTGGTGATATTACATAATCTAGATTTAAAATTCTATCGGGGCCAAGTTGTACATGTTTGGGTATATATTATGTCGAAAATTTTGGTATTTTATGATCCCTTCTATAATAGCCATATCTATTTAAATCATCAAATGTAGGTTTAGTTTCCTATTGATAATTTGTTTGCTGTTCTTTTTTCCTTTTTCGTTGTTCACCTTGTTTACTTGATTCAGGTTGATCTTGTGAAGTGTTATGTTGATCCATAAAAATTTCTTGATCTAATTCATATCCATAAATAATCTCATCTTGATCTGTGATTGGTTTAACTAATTCGACTTTGGAAGTTATTGTTAGTTTATTACCTAATTGTGTTATTTCTTCTAATTGGATCTTAATATCTCTTTCAATGTTTTCTACATGATTTTCTAAATGAATAGTAACTTCAATTGAGTTTTTTGGATTTTTCTAAATTTTCCATGGTTTAACTAAAGTGATTTCTTTTTTCTGACAAGGCTCTGATACAATTTTTACAGCAGTTAGTATTTTATTTATATTTCTTTTGATTGGGTGGTTGTGCCAAAAGACAACCAGCCCATGTGTCCTTACTAGCATCAATTTGTACTAAAAGTTTGTCCTTTGGAAGATAGTTATATAAACTTGGTAGATCCTCACATAACTTTGCTAACCAAAATTCGAGTTGTGGTTAACAGCCAAATCTACTTATACCCACCACACTTCTGCTACCTTTAACCAATCCCTTGTCAAGGCGTATATTACAACGCTGGGATTTGAACTAGGCACGTCATGGATATAAGTTAGCTCTGATACCACTTTGCTAACCAAAACTCGAGTTAAGGTTAACGGTCCCAAAGTTAAATTACACAAGACATTAAGACATACCGAAAAACAATTATCCTCAAAGTTCCTATCTACCATACTACCTATTATTAGACTTTAAAACTTTGCTAACCAAAACTCGAGTTAAGGTTAACGGTCCCAAATCTACTTACACCCACCACGCTTCTGCTACCTTTAAGTCAATCCCTTGTCAAGGCGTATATTCCAACGCTGGGATTCGAACTAGGCATGTCATGGATATAAGTTAGCTCTGATACCACTTTGCTAACCAAAACTTGAGTTGAGGTTAACGGTCCCAAATCTACTTCCTCATTATTTATTAGTGGTCATCTTGGATCTCGTTTTCTTTATAATAAAAATACATTTTATAAAAAAAATCTAATTCCCTATACTTATCAAAATCTTGTAAAAATATTGATATCCTTATACTCATCAAGATCTCTTTCATTGTATATTTTTTTCTTCTCACGTCCCACAAAATTAATTTTAAAGTCAAATTTGACACCTTAAAAATCATTAAAGATTAGGAAAGTCAGTATTATTCGAGTTTGACTTGTCATAACTTATAATTAACAAATTAAATCTAATTTAACTGGATACTAAAACAAAAAATGAAGATAGGCTCTTGTTATTGAAAAATGATATATTTTAAGTACTTGTCATAATGACATCTATAGAAGCGCTTAAAAAAAGTTTTCTAATGTGTAATTTCAATTTTAAAAGAAACTTACCAAATTTATCTTCCTTTTCATTTATATCAAATCGACTCATGTATGAAATTCTCAGTTGGTACTCCTTCATGATTTCCTTCTTTGGCTCCTTCTCTTCCTCTTTCTCCTTCTCCTTATCCTTCTTTTCTTGTACGATAACCTTCTTCTTTTCTTTCTCTTTCTCTTTAAATTTTAACTCCTTTTTACTCCTCAAAGTTACTTCATTCACTTGCTCCTTCAGGTTTTAACTCAATGTTTCTAGGAAAAGTACATAGATTCCTTTTAGAGGTAACCTTAGCAAGTTGTTCAATATGAATATCCATATTATGTATGGAGGGTTATTGATTTGGTAGAGACTCTTTAATACTTTGGAAGTAAACCTCAGATGTAGTAACAAATTTTATTATAAATTCTTTGAGACTTGGCTTCCTTTCTTGCTATTACTGTTGTTGAAATTTAGGTGGAGCTTGATTGTTTTATGAAAAGTTTGGATGGTTTCTCTACCTTGAACTATAAAACTACTATATGGGTTTAAATGAGATCAATTCCTCATAACTTGCTTAATCAGTTGTTCCATGTTATTGGGAACTTGACATTTGTGATTGGGATGCCTACCACCATAACTATCATAACACATCAATTTACTCGATTAAGCTGCCAAATTTGTGATGTCAAGCTTCTTGTTTAACACCTCTAACTTTGCCTCTAATGTTTTCACCATATCGATAGTATGAATGTTACTTAAGTTTAGTCTTAGCCTTAGATTCTCCCATTATTAATTATCCATGGTGATATATTTTCAATAAGCTTTTGCAGTTCCTCAAGATTTTAAAAGATGATGTTTCTATATGAAGATTTATTGATTAACTACCTAGATGGATAACTCAGCCCATTGTAAAATGTTTACATTTGCAATACTAAATCAATTCCATGGTATGGAAACTTTCTCAATAGCTCTTTCCATCTCTCATATCTCATACAAGGTCTTATCCTCTAATTTTTGAAAAGGGGAAGATGTTGTTCCAGAATATTGGTGTTCGTTGTTGGAGTAAAATATCTGACTAAAGATTTCTTTACAAGCCTATTCTAGGTGATAATGGATCGAAGAGGCAAAGAATTATGCCATAGTTTTTCTCTATCCCTTAATGTAAAAAGGAACAACTTCAATCAAATGGCATCCTTTGAGGCTCCTTTAATCTTGAATGTATCATAAATTTGTAAAAAAATTTAATATGTGCATTTTGGTGCTCAACATACAACCTATCAAGTTACAAGTTATTACACATTCTAAATCGTATTAGACTTCATCTCAAAATTATTGGCCTCTAATCTTATTCTAATAATGCTAGACTTTATATTTTTATAGGTGATGATCTAGCATAATACCATATAGTGTGACGTTCTCTTTGTTTTGCCATTATGTCTAGCAGTTATAATTCTAGAATTTATAAGTTTTTCTCCTTTAAATTCTAAAGTATTATCCTTCTAATCTCTAGATCTGGTTCAAATAGTACTATGCACTTACTCCTTGTCATAAACAAAATTACCTAAATCATGAAATTTAGCCAAAATATAAGATTAAGCAAGTATTAAAACAAACAAAGAAAATATAAATATAAAAAGAAAACACAAAAAATGATCAAATTAACAAAAATAATTTTATCTATTATCTTAGTCACAGTAATGATGTAAAACACTTGATTATGATAATATTTATCCAATCAAAATAATTCTAAGGATCACTAAGCAAGTGCATATATCATTATTATAATATAGGTTACGTGAAAGCGAGTGTCATTCCTAGGAGAACTATAATTACTAGCACCAAATGTCTTTTATTGTCTAATTTTAAAAAAGGAATGGTTGATTTAAAGGAAAAAATTAAATAAACTAATCTAAAGTACCAAACCAATCAATTAATTGAAGCAACCAATTGATAAACAAAATCCATATAAGAAACCCCTTAAAACATTACTATGCTTAGATTTATATTAATTCAATGATTAACTACAATTTATTAGATTTGTAGAAATTCCAAAGTTACAAATGTATTCTTTCTTAAGATATGTAATCTATATCCTTAAGTTGACTGATTTAATTCCCTTTCTAATTAGAACCTATATGTTGTTCTATTAATTCCCTTAATAGATTTAACTTTAAAATAAAGGATTTATATGGCCTTGTCCCTAGTATTCCATGTAACTTGTATTATTCATTCTATAGTATATTTATATATACGATTTTGAATCTTAAAGTATGAAATATGAAATTGAATCAAAATCTAGCATTTTTTAATTTAACATAAAATAAACATTAATAATTCACAATAAAATTCAAGTCTTTCTTTAAATTAAGAAATTAATCCAAACCAATAGATTCAAGGTTTGTCCATCTAGATTTATATCCCAATTTCGTTTATGCCTAGACAAAGAAAATCATTTATAAACAAGAAAGAATATATAAAAGTGAAAAGTTCATTCTCACATATTTGGAATCTTGATGTTCTTGATTGAATCATAATGGAACTTCTTTCCTTTCTTATGCCATGAAACTATTGTTCAGCCACTTGTAATTGCTTTATAGTCCTCTTAAACGAATCTCCTCTAATTCCTTATGTCTCTCTCCTTTTTTATCTTAATAAAAACCTAAAATTTTTGCCAATGTGGATCTAACATAGGTCCATATTAGTCCCTTATTGTTTAATTACCCCATAAACACAACTTCATTCTATAAACCAACATGAAAAATATAGGTCAAACATATGACAAATACTTCTATAAAAATAACCACCAAAATAGTTCAACAATACATGTTTACGTTCTCCCTTTGTTTGTTTATTAGTTCCTCTATCGTGGATCTGAGGGTTAATATTAGGAGCATAGGTCTGAGTTTAGGACATGTTCCATTATGTGGCAAATTATCAAAGAAGCTAAATGCACCAATAGCTTACACAGGTTAAATACGGGTAAGTGTTTGACTCGTGTTCTAAATATAGGTCTGTGTTCAATCTATATTTATCTAAATCTACTTTAAAACTTCTCTAACTTAGCTCCAACTTATCTAAATTCTTTCCTTCTTCATTGGGGACCTAAATTAAGACTTACTAACAAAATATAAATTGATTATGTACTAAATCATATAAAAATATCCAAAAATAAGCAAAATTTTCTTTAAATCATGCTAAACATATAACCTAATTGGCAATTATCAAGAGGCTTTTATTATCAAGGGACTACTTGTTATCCTAATTTCCCAGTTTCCCTTTATTTTCTAAATTTTCATCATTCTTATAGTTTTGTACATTAGGGAAAATATACAACTCAAACGTGGGGAAAGAAATTAATTACTTATTCTTATTAATTTTGTATATTTAGCTTAATAGGGAATTATTATGAAAAAATTTTAACTTTAAAAGAACATTGATTGAGATAATTCATTATAAGTTTGAGTATATTGTGATCTGATTTGTTTACACAAATAATTATGATCATTGATGATTAAGTTTATTTTAGTTAGCTTTATTGATTTTTAAAATGGATACCTGATTTGCACTATGATAATTTTTGTATAATTTAGACATATAAATAGTTATAGTGAATTCCTTTTAAGTACTTTTAATATCCTAAAAAAAGAGAAAAAATATATGAATAAGTAACCACAAGATAAATTCACTCCTTAACATTAAACCAAATACAAAGGTTGAAATTAAAGTGCGTGATAGTAATCTTTTAAAATGGTGTTGTAATTGAGTAACTCAAAGTATTCATGACAAGGTGCTCACACTTACTTAAAAAAGTTAGGTGACTTTTAAAGTAAGACTCCAAATGCTCCTACAATGATCTAAAATTAACGTTCTATTTTTTCATTAATAAGAGATATGAAAATTTTTGAAAGTTTAAGCTCGTTACTCATATATGATCACTTTATGTATTAGGTATAATTTTGTGGATTGAGTTGAAATTTGAAGGTTCTTTTAGTCAAATTAAATTGATTTTACAATTTGATGCAAGTAGCTAAATACCTAGCACTTTGATAAAATTTTAAATTGAATGAATAATAGAAAATCTTGATTGACATAATTTTAAATATTTTATTTTGTTATGGCATCTGGATCTTTGCATTTTTCTGGTAATTTCCTATAGCTTTACATAATGTTGTAACAACTTTGGGAAGATTATATCTACACCAAACCATCTTATACCATGGCACACACATTAGGTTTTGTTGAAAAAGTATCATGCATGATGCATTGCTGAAATGTCCATCAGTATTTGGGCACCATCAATCATTTTCAAGCCAATCTATTGATCTCATTATGCATATTCCTATCATTTATTTGCAAGAGAATCTTGTTGTTATAAATTAGAGCATTTGTGAGATTCTAATTATCTAGAATGATGTCTCTCAAGGCTTGTAATTCTCTTATATTCTTTAGAGGACATCCTGAAATCTAATTATCATATCAAAACAATGTACTTATCTCATTCTCAACTTTCTTTCTGATGTGAAGTCTGATTGTGCTACTCATCTTGAGAATCTTTTTTAGTGTAGTTGAGGAATTTCTGGTTATGATAGTTGTACAGTTGGAACTTTGTAATAGTTGGAACTTATGAGTGGCTTCCTTTTATTGGTTTAATGGTCCTTTATTAGCCACAGTTATTTTGTTGCCTTTTGGTATTATATACTTTTTGTAACAACAATTTTTTAAAAAATATATTTCCTTTAAATAAATGATATTAATTAACTTCTAAAAAAGATGACTTGTTTTTTTTGTGATTCTTGGTTCTTTGATTTTGTCCTTAAGTTCACTTGATCATCCATCTTTGCTTGTTTTTCTTTATTAATTTTGCCTAATGATTTTTCTTCTCTTAGTTATTTAATTAATCTAAAATTTCTTTTATTCACTTATCTTTCGATTGAACATAATCTTTTATATTTTTATTGTTAAAAATTAAATTATTGATATTATAAAAGTATAATATTAAAATCAATATATTATACTACCACTAAAACCATAGATAATGATTTACCCAAAACAAACCATAGATAATGAGTTCACTTGATCCAACATATTTAATAATAAATTTATTTAGAATTAAAGTTTTATCCATCAAATTTTATATAGAATTTATTATAGGACCTAAATTTGTCAATGTATTAACTATAAATTTATAATGATGTCACATATTTTCTATTTCAAAAACAAATAAAATATATTGCTTTATTATAATTACAAAAAATAATAAGTTTTTATAGGTGTCTTAATTTTGATATTCTATTGAATTGAGTGTCTAAATATTTACTTGGATCCACGTGACAGTTTGTAAATGAAGCAAGCATAATCCATAATAATACAAATAAAGTCTCACAAGTTCTTTTGTTAAGATTAGGTAATCAGACTACCTAAACATTGATTAGAAAGAGATTAATTCAATGAATAAAATCTAAAATCTAAAATCCTAACAATCGGTAAAATAAAGTGATAGTAAAGTTGACAAAACGAAGTCGTTTTGTAAGTTAAAATTTTTAAAAAAAATTATAAAGTCGGGCTAGATTAGGTCCACCTATTGCCATTCCTACCTAGGGGTGAATTAACAACCAATGGGTCCAAGAAGCCAGAAGCCGCCAACCACAAGTTTACACTAGCAGTGGATATTCCACATCCTTCTAAGGTGTGTCTTCCCATCTTAAAATTGAATGTGATGTATACAGCCAATCCATTGAAAGGCCGTATTAAATATAAGAAGTTAGAAATGCAATGTGTTTGGAAGAAGCTGACTCTGAAAGAGGTAAATCAATTACCTCACTATTAACTACAACCATATGTGGTTCTAAATAAATATATCTAGGAATGCAAAGTCCAACCATCATTCCTGTAACTGCTCTGCTCGCTCTTACTCGCATAACACTTGGGAAGAGTGGAGTGGACGAAGAAAATGAAATCTAAAAATAGTCAGATACGCTTGTCTGTTTAATATAATAAATCAAATTTTGTATAACAATACTAGGAAGAAAAAAGAAAAAAGAAAAAAACAAAACAAGAATATTTGAATAACAACGCTTTCTGCAACTTATTAAAATACGTATTGTATTAGTTAATTTAATATTTGGCAGTCAACTAGTCGGAACACAGGGGTATGAATTATGATGACGATGTTGATGATGTAACATTCATAATTTCATGTCATAAATTATGAATTCTCAATCATAAATCTCTTTCATCTGTATATTCTATTTAAATTGTTGGTGCTATTTAACGCAACAGTGCATTAATTAGTGTGTTATTGACTAATTCGGTGGTGATCGATTGGATTTGGACCTCATACTTACGTACACCAGAACAACCGAAGCCTTAAACAAGTTGAAAGCAGCAGGAAGCAAGTCTTCCTTCATTTCACGGAACCCAGAAAGCTCTGCTCTGCCTCTGCGTACCCATCCTTCGCTAGTTGCCTTTCTCTGTTTTGTACCATTGATGCAGGAGGAGGAGGTGTACATAGTATACTTCTCGTTAATCGCATGCCCATCTCACATATACAGAGAGAAAGTTGTTTGAAGACATGGCCGCTACAACTAAAGAGTCAAGCACAGAGACTGACGGTACCAGTAAGATTAAAGGAGTCGTCACACACGGAGGTCGTTACGTTCAATACAATGTGTATGGTAACTTGTTTGAGGTTTCTAGCAAATATGTGCCTCCTCTCCGACCCATTGGTCGCGGTGCTTATGGAATTGTTTGGTCAGTTGCTAATCCCGCCTCTTTGCTGATTCCTTGAAATGTATAGATCCTTTTTAATCTGGCATGAGCATCGTTGTTGATATAGTTTCAATTGATGTCTTTAGCTTCTATTGTACAATATTAAACCTAGGCCAAAAGATCTTCATTTCTTTGTGGATTGGACTAATAGTATTTTAAAACAAATGATGTCCACCCTGCGCAGAAGTTGAGAATATAGATGGTTTCTCTGTGGCCTCCAGAATTCTCGTATCAGTTTACTGCAGACGTCCCTCTTTCCTACAAACACTAACTCCTGTTAGCCCCTGACCCATTTAGATATACCATGTACTTGAACTTGGTCTAGTAACTTCATCTCTTTTAAGGACTTATTGTTCTACTTGTAAGAAGCAGTTGATCCACAGAATAATGATTGTCATATAATGACGCAATTCTGCTGTGTAAAGGGATGAAAGGAGCAGAGATCTTTTTGTCTCTATTTTCATGAATGGGATTATGGAAAATGGATAAGTTTCGTATTTTAGTCATGTATGCAGTTGTAATTCGTTTCCATTATGCTTTTTGGCCATTTCACCGTGGCATCTTTATATCTGAAGGACATTGTCTAATGTTTATCCTATTTGCAAGTTGATAGAGCTAGAAGGCCGTTAGTATACAGGAGGCGTAAGAAGAAGTTGGAGAATCCTAGCACGTGAGTTAGTTACAAATAAGTGACAGGTGTCACCTAATAATTGGTGTAGGATGGGATATAAAAGGAGGGGAATGACATGTAAGTGAGGGGGGGAATTTCTGGACTGAGAGTATTGATTGGGAGGTACAGCCCCTCATATAGGCTGATTCTTATTTCAGTTGTATTTGCCTACTACTACAAAATATCAATATACCATACTGAATCGATGAGATTGTTTTGATCCATCTGATTCATTTATCCTAATAATACAGTCATACTTGGGTGAGTTCTATCAATTGGTATCAGAGCACGATCTTGGTGCCACTAGATTGAATACGTTTTGGTAGTGGATGGTAGTGACTAGAAGGATGGAGAAAATTGACTTGATAGAGAGGAGTGTAGCAAACCTAGCTGAGATGTTGGAGAAAAATGATGAGAAAACACGTCGACTGGAAGAAGCATTGTTGGAAATGATGCAACACATCAAAGGAAAAGGAGCAGAGACATCCAAGGGAAAATCAGTAGTAGAGACTGCTGAGGAAACCGAAGGAAATGGCATGGGTGAGTCAGCAGAAACAAGGCAGGGAAGTAATACGAAAACTGAAGGAATTGGGAGGTTTGAAACGAGAGAGGAAGGGAGAGCTTATGAGGAGAGGGGAAGAAGGTTAGAGATTCCGATTTTCTGTGGAGAGGATGCGTACGAGTGGTTGAATCGAGTAGAAAGATACTTTCAGTTTAATGGAATTGTCGACAGGGATAAAAGGGAAGCAGTGGTAGTGGCAATGGATGGTAAGGCTTTGGTGTGGTTCAATTGGTGGGAGGCGCGAAATGC
>JANQAP020000584.1:9328913-9341740 GCA_026874005.2 Erythroxylum coriaceum | reverse complement strand
GCAAGCCGAAGCAATGGACTAAATGGTTGTGTTGGGCAGAATTCTGGTTCAACACTAACTATAATAGTTCTACAAAACTGCTCCATTTTTCTCGTTATATGGTAGACCCCCACTCACCTTGCTCGGTTATGCAGGGGAGTTGTCAGTAGTGGAAGAAGTGGACAGACTTCTTACGGAACGGAACAGAGTCATTACTGAATTGAGGGACAATCTATTGAGAGCTCAGAATCGGATTAAAACCCAGGCAGATAAGAAAGGAAGAGAAGTGGTGTACCTGGTTGGAGAAAAAGTGTACTTGAAGATCCAACCATACAAACTTCGGTCCTTAGCAAGGAAGCTGAATGAGAAACTCAGCCCCCAATACTATGGACCTTTTTTTATTGTTGAAAAGATTGGAGCAGTGGCTTATAGACTGGAATTACCTGCATATAGTAGAATTCCCTCGGTTTTCCATGTGTCATTGCTCAAGAGGGCTACTTCTAATCCTGTGCAGATACAGCCCTTACCTAAGCAATTAACAGATGAATGGGAGCTAGATTTAAAACCAGAAATGGTATTGGAGATCCGAAAGGATGCTAATGGGAATGAGGAGGTATTGATTCAGTGGCATAAATACCTACATTTGAAAATTCATGGGAATCATACGCTGCAATTTTAGAGCACTTTCCAACATTCCACCTTGAGGACAAGGTGCGAGCTTTGGATGGGAGTATTGATAGAGCTAGAAGGCCATTAGTATACAGGAGGTGTAAGAAGAAGTTGGAGAATCCTAGCACGTGAGTTAGTTACAAATAAGTGACAGGTGTCACCTAATAATTGGGGTAGGATGGGATATAACAGGAGAAGAATGACATGTAAGTGAGGGGGGGAATTTCTGGACTGAGAGTATTGTTTGGGAGGTACAGCCCCTCATATAGGCTGATTCTTATTTCAGTTTTATTTGCCTACTATTACAAAATATCAATATACCATACTGAATCGATGAGATTGTTTCGATCCATCTGATTCATTTATCCTAATAATACAGTCATACTTGGGTGAGTTCTATCACAAGTTAAATATTTTGGCTTTTATTCCTTCTGCTGTAGTGTACATTGAACGATGGTAAGTTTGAACAATTGTTGATTGATCCTCTTCTGGCATAAGCACTGTGCAAGGGATTTAACATTGTCCATCCTTTGGTTAGCTGCTTGATAGATAGATACGTACTGATGTCTGAACTTTCTTTCTCAGTGCTGCTGTGAATTCTGAGACCCGTGAGGAAGTTGCCATTAAGAAGATTGGTAATGCCTTTGACAACAGGATAGATGCCAAAAGGACTTTAAGAGAGATTAAACTTATCCAACACATGGACCATGAAAATGTAGGTTTCATATCTGTCTTGGCAACATCAACTTGTTTTTTCACCTATATGTTTCTATGGAATTCCTTGCATCAAAAGAAAGAATATAACATCTTGCCTAATACTTTAGTAAACTAAAACATCTTACGATTAATCTAGAGCAAAATGGTAAACACTCACAACTTTCTGTTTTACTGATTTAAGCATCTCTTGGAGAGGATGGACAGTTTGAGTTAAAAAATAAAAATTTGCAGCTCTCTGTTTTACTGATTTAAGCATCTCTTGGTAAGGATGGGCTCTTTGAGTGGAAGCAGATTTTTTTGTATTGATCATTACCAATGAGGATTTCCCATTTACCAACTGTTGCTTTCTGTCTTATTCTTATAGCAACTAGCAATGAAGCTATTTAAGCTGCAATTCCGGTATGATCTCTGCTCATACTTGCAAAGATATTTGAATAAAGAGATTGCTACTATTAATGCTTATATGTGACTTTTCAACCCTGTCCTTTCAAACTCTAAAAAGGAAAGCAGTTAAATAATATAAGTATCGTATTAATTATGAGATGACGTAAAGAAATAATAAGAGCTAAAATCAACAATTTGCCGCATTGATTTGTGTTCCTATTGGATACTAACATTGTTACAGGGTGTCATGATATCTTTAGCGGCGTACTGTTACCATTTTCTTTTCCTTAAGTTGGTTTTTCTTTACATTTTTACTTTGGGAAGAGGGTCTAATTTCAATAATATCTTCTGTACTGTATTATGCTCTTACCCACCCTTAGGTTATTGCAATCAGGGATATTATAAGACCTCCAAAGAAGGAGAAATTCAATGATGTGTATGTCGTCTATGAATTAATGGACACCGATCTGCATCAAATTATTGCGTCTGATCAACCATTGACTGATGATCACTGTCAGGTTTGGCACTGACGATCATTTTTTACTGTGTAAACAATTTAGTTCAAAACCTTGTTACTATCCATCTGCATGCTGATGTGTTCATTAGATGCTTTGATCACATAGTGGGTTTCATGGTATATCATGTTCTCAAACGTATTTCTTGAAAATATTAAGATCGGACATTTATGCAACATTACATGATTAGTAGCACACAAGCAGTTTTCAGTTCAACGTAGATATTATTTTGTAGGAAAGGAGAACAAAAATAAATCACAATAGACAAATAATGAACTTTGTAGTTAGGTTCTTTAATATGTATTTTTAATCTATGCCTACGTGGACATCTGTTTCTCTCTAGTTATTATGGATAAACAACGACTATCATACATGCACTTTTCCTTTCTTGAATTGCAAGGCTAGGTTTTGGGTTTAATATAGGCCTTTTCTGGTGGGGTTTGGTTTTGTTGCTGAAAAGTAATGTAAAAGAAGTCTCTAGAGTATTGAGCCACTATCATAGTTTTTACTCTACAATATTTAAAGTCCGAGCTTCTTGTCTTGCCCTTAAGTGAAGTAGGCTAAGGCATATGGTTAAATGTAGTGAACAGATTTCTAATGTTAGCTTATAGCTTGGTCCAGAGTATAAAAGACCAACTTATTTGAGTAATGGATGTTACTCTTCCTCTCCTTGAAGATGCTATTGCAAATGTCAATTATTTTGAGCCGAAGGGCCCAATCCACAAAGCCATTACAGATATGGTAGACAACTTGGGAATTGCTATTTCTTCATACAAATAAATTTCCTTTTTTAAGTTTTAAAGCAAAAACAAGAAAGTAGTTTTCTTTAGATTTTGATTGGTGAATCTCAAACAGTGAACCAATATTATTCTATTTTATGGACTCAAAATGCTACTGTTTTGATGAAAGCTTTACACTGGGGTATAGCTAACCTGGACTGAGTTTGAATTTTATGTAGGATCTGATAAAATATTTATCAAATCTTTGCAGTACTTCCTGTATCAGTTATTACGAGGCTTGAGATATGTCCACTCTGCCAATGTGCTGCACCGTGATCTGAAGCCTAGCAATTTGTTTCTCAATGCTAATTGTGACCTTAAAATAGGAGACTTTGGATTAGCAAGGACAACATCTGAAACAGATTTCATGACTGAATATGTTGTAACTCGTTGGTACCGTGCACCAGAATTGCTCCTTAACTGCTCAGAGTACACCGCAGCAATAGATATCTGGTCTGTTGGTTGCATTCTTGGTGAAATAATGACCAGGGAACCTCTGTTTCCTGGAAAAGATTATGTCCATCAACTGAGGCTGATTACAGAGGTTTGATTTGGGAACTTGTACCTTGTATATTATGGATGTGATCTTTGTGGAATTTTGGACTTATTTTGAGAGCTACAATACTTCATAATATGAGCGCATACATTATCTATTGGACTGATCCTCTCACTCCAATCATCTATGCACCTTTCTCCATAGCAAATATATCCTAAATATGAAGTCCATAAGAGGAAAACCGGTAAAACCAAATCCAAAGATCTTCAACTTGATGAAATCCATAAGCAACTGGTTGGTTTCTGACACGGTGTATGACATTGGGAGCTGTCCATGCATAGAAGCATTTGTATATGCTAAAACTTTACAGAATGGAGATATGTATCTCAATAAAATGTCAAAATTGTTATTTATTGAAGGAAAGCCTTTCTCTTCCATGGAGAGCTATATTTGTTCAATCAATTCTTACTTGCAACATGACACGTGGATTCCTTTCTGTTTTTGTATGAAGTTAATAGGTTCACCTGATGATGCCAGCCTTGGTTTTCTCCGAAGTGATAATGCCCGAAAGTATGTCAGACAGCTTCCACAGTATAGAAAGCAGAACTTCTCTGCTAGGTTTCCCAATATGTCTAATGGGGCTGTAGATCTTCTAGAAAAAATGCTTGTGTTTGATCCTAGTAAACGCATCACAGGTATGAGTAAGGAATTGCTTGATTTCAATTGATGTAATGGCTTATCCTTCATGCCTGTGTTTTATCTTTTAACCTTGTATAGTTATTGTGTGCATCTGGCCGCAGTTGATGAGGCACTTTTTCATCCATACTTGGCTTCTCTTCATGATATCAATGATGAACCCGTATGTCCTAGACCTTTCCACTTTGACTTTGAGCATCCATCGTGTACTGAAGAGCACATCAAAGAACTCATCTGGAGGGAAGCAGTGAAATTCAATCCAGATTCAACTTGCTAGATAAAGGTGATATTTATCCATGGATTATCATGATCATGTTGGCCATTATCAATTAACGAGTACAAATGACACTACACACCTAGATTCCTATAGAAGAAGTCCATATTGTTTGGTCTGGTGAAGCGTAATGTCTGGATGCTAAGGCATGATGGATGTAAAATGTGGATCAAACAAAAGGTTGTGTAATATTTGATATAGTTGCTCTCTCCCTATAATGCGAATGAAATCCAGATACTAAAACGCGGATTTCTTAAAAAGTATTCTTGTTGTGACCTTACTTCGACTTTTTATTTTATTGCTAGTATCTGTTAGCTACGTGCTTCATTGGCTGCTGGAGACATCTGACATGGTGATATGAATTCTTTATTAGATTTATTGATATAGATTTTAGAAAGTAGAAAATTAAAGATTTATGAAAGTCTGATTACGTTAAACGTAAGAAGTTTATGGCCAAATTTAGCCTTCAACTGACAAATTAATAGGCGTGGAATTAACAGGTATAACTTTTGACAGCCTCAGGGATAGAGCAAGTCGGATTAGATAATTAATAGGACGTACAGAAAGCATAAGTCCCATGTTCACAAATATCTTCGAGCGTAAGAACACATCTTAAGCTCCATGTTCTCAATCGGCAGGCTGTCTTCTGGAAAATTGCAGGCTGCAATCTCCCCAGGTCCCTGGTCTTCTAGCAAATCGCAAGGTCTGGGAGTCACAGAACTTGAAACCCCTTCAATATCAGTACAATTCCACTGAAGCTTCTTTGGGATTTGTGCAAGTCCAATGGTAACATTAGATATGCAAATTCCTCTGAAGGGATCACCAGAAATGCCCTCCAGTCTACCTGCCATTGTTACATTCTCAGCAACCATGTTATGATAGTTGATATTTTGAATCAATGGTATTGCTTTAGGATCATAATTGTGGTCAGGATGAGACCCATAATTGCCAGTCATCCAAAACGCCCATTTCATTGTACTCATCTTCATGTCTCTCACGTATATGTCTTTCACAAATCCTCCTCTTCCTACAGCAGTTTTGATCCTTACGCCAGATTCTGAATTAATAGCTGTTATGTCCTCCGCCCTCACATCCTGAATCCCACCAGACATCTCACTTCCTAGTGCTATCACTGCACTGTCTGGAGATATGCAAGTGAGTCTTCTGATGACCAGCTGCTTTGTAGGCATCCCAAAGGCAATTCCATACTCATCCCAGCCACTCTTAACAGCCACACAATCATCTCCAGATACAATATAGCAGTCTTCAATTTTGGTATTTGTGCAGGAGTCTGAAGTTCATATAATGCCAAAACACCCGCTGCTTGTTAAATTTTATTAGTTAAGCTTAAAAAGGATTATTCAATCTCCAGAGCTGATACCTGGGTTGATGCCATCAGTATTTGGAGATGTCACTGGAGCAAGAATGGTTAATCCTTGAACAACAACATTACTGCATTTAATTTAACACAAATAAGAGACGAGAACACGGCTAAGCAGAATAGGAAGCAACAAGCAAGTAGACCCAGAGACAAAGACAGGTACCTGCTATAAACAGGATGCACGTTCCAAGAAGGTGAGTTGATCAATGTAAGATTGGATATCTGAATGTCTCTAGAGAACATCAATTCTATGAGGTACGGCCTAGTATAATTCAGTTGCCCACTGCGAAATTTTTGCCACCATACATCACCTTGACCGTCAATGGTTCCATTGGCCCCTTTAAAATTACAGTCTTGGTCAACATCGTATAGACATCTCAAATGTTTTTTTAACTCAAAATTTACGGTTGAATACCTGTAATTACAACATCTGTTAGATTGGTTCCAAAAATGAGACTGCTATACCTTCCACCTTCTGTATCCCTTCCTCGACCATAGGATGGAAGGGGATCGATCACGGGCCATTCGCTCTCGTCCTAAATTAGGAAAAGTTCACTATGTTAATCTGTGAGGGATAATAAAGTTCAGATTATTTGGTAAAACTACCTAAACCCGGGAAGAAGAAACTTCAAATTTAATATCAATCAATATTAGCGATTTGAGTTGTTTCTGAATGTTTATCTCACGAGTCTCAGTCTCGATTCTGTTTGGACCCACGAAGAGAACTCTAAACCAATCTGGTCCATAAGCATTAAATTCTGAAGTTTCTGTAGTCTACACAATTGATCAGATTGGCCCACTCTACAACTCTAAAGCGCATCTCATTTTACATCCACTAATGTCAACTGTTGGTAGAAAAGTGTAGGTTTCTGGTTTTAAGACCGCAAAACCAAGACTTTTCAACTACAAGGTGGGTGGTGCCGGGTCAGGCAGCATTTGACACTTGGAAAAATAACGAAAAGATCCCAACTTTGGCTTCAATTGCTGTCCTTCCTCTGCAACTACTTTCTTTGACGTTGTCAATTTCAACCCTCAAAATCAGTTTTAAAAATATGTAACCCAGATTTCTTTCGAGAATTTTGTTGAACAATCTTCTTCTCCTGATTGCCACCAAAGGCACAACAGGAAACAACATGTAACTGAAAGAAACAAACTTCTCCGTGTAATTGTTTATTGTTTAAGTCACCAACTAGGCTCCAATACTTAACCAGATTGCTCCAACATCATTGGATCATTCGAACAGAAACCAAAAAAGAAAAAAAAATCAATCGAAAATGGAGAAACCCTTAAGAAATTGTTACCTGCGAACCAAGAAGAACGGCCTCCTTGTCAAGATACAGAGTGAAATGGGTGGTGAGATTGAAACTACCAGTCAACCATCTTCCCGGAGGAACATAGAGTTGCGCACCTCCATCTGATGAATATTGGCTCAGATAATTAACTGCAGCCTTGAAAGCCTGTGTGTTTGAAGTTGTTCCATCTCCAACTCCTCCGAAATCTGTTATTGAGGCACTATGAGCTCTGCAACTTATAGCCACATAATGGAGGCATTCCAAGTTCGGATTCTCTCCGCCTTCTACTCCACAGGTACCAAATAATAGCAACAGACCAAATGCTAGTATAGCAACAATCCCCTGTTTCATTCAGAGAAGCAAGATTATCAGTGGAATTTGACATGGTCAAACAAAGAAAGAACAGGGAAAACACATGGATACCTGCCATCTTGTTCGACTTGCCCACAACTCCATATCTGAAAATAACTAGACCCTTCGGTGCGTGGGAGAGGAGGGTGGAGAATTTATATTGTCCACTTGAGGCTTAGTTAGTTAACGTAAAATTGCAGGAGTTGCCATTTCCCAAAGCATATGGAGTCTTCTAAGAAACAAAATGTCATTTACTTTAGCTTCAAAGTAAACACATACAGAAAGCGTTGCAGGCCAGCCGTCAGCCTTTTCTGGTTGGATTGGGAATTATGGTGTAAAAAACAATCTCTAGAATTAAAAATTCCAACTTTTGTTTTGTTTTATGTAACATTAAACTCATAACAACTGAAGAATAACAATTAAAAATTGCCATGATATTATGCAGTCGTTTTTTATTTCAACATAAGCTAAATTCGTAGAAAAATAAGGATCACATTGAAATTGAATAATTACATACAAATCCAACCTCTTTCCGTTTCTGCATACACATTTATCTTGTCAGTTATGGAACTTCACCAATCAGTGACCACTACTACCTACCTTGCGTTTGTCTATTCATCTATTATGGTCCATTATCTGCGAAATCATTACACTTCACACATGAATGATCCTGATACTAGCCAGAAAACCATAAATTTGTGCCCCAGCCGACACTATCCCCGCCAAGTTTTGTTAATTGTGATTGTGATAATCCACATCAGTAATCCATAACTTCCTAGTGGACAGTTACCAATAAAAAATATTCAACATTTTTAATTCCTGGAAATTATTTATGTAAAATACTTTTAAGTTATGGATGGATCCTCTTTTATGTCACTCTAATCTTTTTGTTTTATTTCTGTTGCTTATTCAACTTTTACATTACATTGGACATTATTGTATTCAAGTTATTCGGACACATTTTGATTCATATCTTTTCTCCATTTTACTTCCACGGGAACTCCTGTTGTGTCAAACAAGATTTTGTCTTTATATTTTTATTTTAAACCACCAAGTACTAGGAAATCAGGATTGGATCCGATCCCAACTACACTAGAATAATTATGAAATTTTTTTGTATTTTGATTTTCCTAAAACCAAGATCACTTTAATGATTAACATATAATTCATAATAAAGTATAAATCGTAGTTCATACTTTAGTCCAAAGTTTGTTCCTTATTTCGTGTTTCCAAAACTGATCCATCTCAACCACCATAGTCGCACAAGTATCTGGCCTCTAACGACATTAACATAACAGGTTGAGAGATCTATGTAACTCTTACAGAGAGGATTAAGTAAGAAGTAACAACTCATTAGAGCTTAAACCTATTTATAATAAGTTTTAGATATTTTAGTAATTTAATTAAAATTAAATTCTAATTTCAATTAAACTTTAATTAGAATTAAAAATAATTCTAATTAAATATCAATTATATCCAAACAAGATTCAATATTTCGTATTGATCCTTATTTATTAAATATTTCATATTTAATCACAAAGTTTTCGCTTCTCAAACTTTACAATCAAGTTCAACTTGATTAAAATATCTTTGCTTTCTTTAACTCGTTCTTTATCCGAGATCCATTAGGTTTTCAAATATATTGGCAATGATTATAAATTATAATTATAATTCATAATTATAATTAGATAACTTAAAACTCTTTTCAAATTCATCTTTAATTCTCCAATTAAATAATTTATAATCATAAATCAAGATTGAAGTCTAGCAACAGATCACAACCACCTAAATATTTAGAAATGTTAAAGTAGTTTGACTAACCTATAATATTCCGATTAGATATATAGTATGAAATTAATGTCTACTCTAATTTGAGTCTAATCATATTAGATCTCTACCATTAGTTATTAATTCAATTAATGACATTGAAAAAGTATTTATAGAACATCATTTCATCTTGCCCAAGGATTTCTTAAATCAATACTAACCCAGAACAACTGATACGAAACTCCAAGGCTAAAGAACTCAAAACCCCTTAAATACACACTTTAGATAGAACATGAACAGGATGAAATCCCAACCCTAATGAACCCCCAATTAATTATATGAAAGGAAACACATATAATAAGATTGATTTGAAAACAAGAATATAAATTCGCCGCAAGTGTTTACCTTGATAAGAACTATATTCTAACTATATTCTTAATGCAATAGAATAAGACAAGAAATCCTCCCTTATAGAATTTGTTATTCAATCCACCTAACCCTAAACAATGTTTATTATGGTGTATTTATATCTCTTGAAAAGAAAGAAACCCTAACTATGTAAAAGGCTTTTAAACATGGGGTTTTCACCAAAATAACTAAAGCCCAAACTAATATTTCTAAAATACAATCCCTTAAACCTAAAAGTTTTAAATAAGCCCAAGACACAAGTAGTGGGCTGCCGAAAGTTATGCTTCTAACATAAAATAATTAATTAAATAAGAAGGAAAGTCTTTTTGCTCATTCTGCCTAACTTGATTAGTTATCTTGTCATTAGCCCTCATTGTCTCTTGAGATTCCATGTCATGTACAAGTTGGCCCATATAGGATTGAAGCGTTTATTTGAACTTCTTAGCTCTTGATCTTGTTATTGGTCCCTCCGACATTACTAGATTATCTTTGGCGCTATTTCGTTTACAAAGTCCCACGGTCATGCTTACATCATTTCCTCCCTCTTTAAAAGGATTCGTCCTCGAATCTAAATCAAAGTGAAAAGGAGATAAGTCATAATTATAATTAGATAAGTTAAAATTATTTTTAAATTCTTCTTTAATTATTCACTTAAACAATTTATAATCTTAAATCAAAATTGAGGTCTGACAATACATCATGACCACCCAAATATTTAGGAATGTCAAAGTAGTTTGACTAAATTTTTTTGTATAATTTTCAGTATAATTCAATCATATTTGAATTGTGATACCAATTCAAATTGTGAGTTGTAGGCTACTGTGCTTGTGTTGATATCAACAGTGTTTGATGTGGTTCTGTCGTAGAACTACGATTTGAAATCCTTACTGGCGCCAATTCATTTTCTCTTGTTAGCTGGTTGCGTACTTTGGCGAGCGGATGATTATGAAGGAAACTCTGTGGAGGGTTTTGTGAATAGGTGATTTAGTTGTTTTGTTTAGCTGGTTTACTACTGCAAAATTTCTTTGGTGTTGGATGAGCTGTGATTGAACTTTTATAAGATGATGTGCCTTACGTGCTTATGACATGTTTTTGCAATTTCTCGAGCTTGGGTTACTGAAATAGTAAATCAAATTTCTTGTTCTGAATGAGATCTTCAACTCAGTAATGTCAACTGCTTTGGTACTAGAATCATGATATTATAACATCTATTGGCTACAGACTATTGTGGCTTTCACTTGTAGACGAAATGGAGTGTTAGTTGACTGCTAATATCGGACCATTGGAAAAAAAAATTCTGGCAAGTGGTGATGCTAATTCTTGCATAATTGTTTAATATTTGAGCAAGTGGTATTTGAGTACTGATGGGTTCTTTGCCCTCAGGCTGCATTTAGCTGTTTTCCATGCTTCTACTAGGTGATTCATTCTGACTTGGAGTATCTGCAACTTTTTTAACATAACTCACTCATCAAAATCGATATTAGTGTTTTGTTCTATGATTATATTGTTTGCTAACCTCATAAGTCAAATATAACGTATGCGGAATTGAGCTCACTTAATTGTTGCTATTATTGTCCTTTAATACCAGTCCCCCCTAGCTAGAAGAATGGGCTTCACCTAGAGTGTTAAAGACGGATAACGGCTCCTCTGTTTCTTCTTTTAAAATTTCTTGTCCTGTAGAACTGCAAAGAGTTTTGGATAAGGTGCGGACAATTGTAAGAAACTTCAGTTGGCATAATCATGCGATCCTTCTTTTTGAATTCCCATATCTTATTTCTACCTTTTGTTTTTATCTTCATTACAAATCAACATAGGTATCTCCCATTGTCCTAGCCACAGATGCTGACACATATGTGCAAACCCTGGTTGAAGAGCTAGCTTGTCGACTGGGAAAGGAAAGGTGACTTCTATGGTTTATAAGCTTTCTTTTCTCTACTTAGAATGGCGTTCTCTTCTATTTAGAAATAAAAACTGGAGGCCTTCAACAAGGAATTATTAGGCTTCTAGCAGTTTACCATTATGAAGAATGCACAAGAGTGCTCAGATAGTTTAAGGTAGACCATTATTTGGATATGAAAAAGTTTGTACCTGCTCGTCTGAGCATATACACACAGATATGGTCCTGTAGGTTTATTTGTAGCTTTTCTTCGCTTCCCTTCACCTGATTATTAGCCTCAATTTCCATACCATGCATGCCACATATCTTTATGATGTGAAATGACAAATCACAGTTTAGGGCCTATTTGTAATGATCACATTCCTACATAAGTTATTTGATCATTTGATTTTTGCTATGCAAGCTGAAAATAATAAACAATTGGGGTTGTGGCATCGTTAAAATTCTAAAACTATTATCCCATGCTTAAGAATTTAGTTACTATTTTTCTTACTCATTTTTTCCTGTTCTTTCTTTCCGGGCTGTACCAGATGTTGGCTGGTTTGTTGGCCAAGGAAAGATGATTCTCATTGGTTCAAAGATGCCAATGAGGTCTGTTCCTATCTTAGTTTTCTTCCTTGACAAGTACTTATCGGTGACATTTTGCTTACGTGAAAGTGAATAAAGAGATAATATTTCTAAATGCATAATTCCAGGCACTTTATCGGTCTTGAAGTTGCTTTTATGATTCTCGTGGCTTATCTTTCATATATGATAGTTGTGATATGAAGTTGCTCTTATCGACATGGATAAACCTACAATCTTTCCAATTAAGTTGAATTTTTTTTAATTTCAGTATTTATAATTTGTAAACTGGTCTCTGTATTTATTATTTTATCTATAAGAATTATTAAGGTTGTAATTAAAATCTTGTATACAAAAAATATTCTTTTTATTCGTATAATTTAATGATATTTTACTTTTTATATAAAATGCTTCAAATTATCAATTATTTTTGTATAATAAAATAATAACAAAAAATCTAAATATCATATATAATAATATGGATTAAAAACAATGTTTTTAAAACCGGACAGGACATCGAACCGGTCGAAGCAAAGGCTTAAGGTTTAGAAGTTCAACCGGTAGTGAACCGCTATAAACCGGTATATAATAAATAAGAAATAAAACTTATAAGAATAAGTAAAAATAAAACATTTTATTGAAATAAAAAATACAACAA